>JALMQS010000136.1:3276350-3301515 GCA_024734495.1 Forficula auricularia
ACAGTATGTGTATAATTCTTTTAATGACTTATATTCCAAGTTTCAAAGACTTCTTGAACTTTTTGCATTTGTGAAAGAACTACCTTAATACATTTAAAATTTTTTTTTTTTAGGAGTTTCGCATGCTTTTGATTCGACTCGTAGCTTTCAACAATTATGGCTAGTGGGACCTTTGGTGATCTGCTCGGGAATAATGGTCGCTCTTAAAAGTCTTATTTATTTACGCCGTAAATGTTTGATTCATCGTTTATTACGCCACACCGCTTTATTAAGGGTTCGTATATTATAATGATTGTTTTATTATATAAAACTAGTTGCACAGACCCGCCTTCGGCGGCCCTCTTGCTAGGCATGGGGCACGCCCCCTGGACCCCCAACCTAGAACCGCACCCCGCCCGTGACCTCCACCCTGCCCCACCGCACTTCGCCTCTGGACCCTCACCTCAACACCCTTCTCACCACCACCCCCGCACCCCACCCACCCCGGACAACACCCCATGCTCTCCACCCCCAAGCACCACACCCCCGACTAGCCCCCTGGACCCCCACACCCACTACGCCCCCCGGACTCCACCCCTTCACCCTACTCCGTCTTACTCCCCCCTCCCCCCTCGGGACCCCTGCATCCCATACCCTAACCCACCTACGCACCCGTACCATCACTCCACCCCCGCACCCAATTTTTGCAATTCTAGTCTTCTAGTGACGCCACAGATTATGTATATAAAATTTGGTTAAGTTGGCTCTAAGGGTAAGAATTTTCATTTTTTGCCCCCCCCCATTTCGGGTCGTTAGTTTTTGCATTTCTAGCCTTCTAGTGACCCACTGATTATGTATATAAAATTTGGTTAAGTTGGCTCTAAGGGTAAGAATTTTCATTTTTTGTCCCCCCCCATTTCGGGTCGTTAGTTTTTGCATTTCTAGCCTTCTAGTGACCCACTGATTATGTATATAAAATTTGGTTAAGTTGGCTCTAAGGGTAAGAATTTTCATTTTTTGCCCCCCCCCCCCCCCATTTCGGGTCGTTAGTTTTTGCATTTCTAGCCTTCTAGTGACCCACTGATTATGTATATAAAATTTGGTTAAGTTGGCTCTAAGGGTAAGAATTTTCATTTTTTGCCCCCCCCCCCATTTCTGGGTCGTTAGTTTTTGCATTTCTAGCCTTCTAGTGACCCACTGATTATGTATACAAATTTGGTTGAGTTGGCTCTAAGGGTAAGAATTTTCATATTTTGACCCCATAAAATGTACTTATTTATTTTATACCTTTTAGTGCATTTTATTTTATTATTTAGTTCTTATTATTTTATTTGTTGCATTTAATTTTTTTGAAGTCGGTTTTATTTTATTTTTTTTATAATTTGTGTTATTCAGCTCCATAATAAATATATATTTTTTTCAGAGGAAAAGGAATAATAATAATAAGTATTATATTAAATCATTAACTGCTACGTTTCGCTGTTTTATTAAAGCTTCCTCAGTCTCTTCATAGATTTTTTTCTAACACTTTGTCTGTTCATTTACCAGCTTTACCATTCAATTATATATATCGTCGCCTTAGAGTGTAAACCTGCTAAACATATTTTTTATCATATATGACATATTAATACTGCTTGAAAGATAAAGAGATGCAGCATCGTCCAAGTAAAACTGGTGGAAAACTGCCACAGAAGCTAATGCTATGTTAAAAGAAGTATAAGGAAATGAATGTTTGTCGCGTACACAAGTTTTTGAGTGGTTCAAAAGGTTTAAAGAGCGACGTGAAACAACCGAAGACGATACGCGCCCCTCAACGTCAAAAACGGACGAAAACATCGAAAAATTGATTCGCGAAAATCGTCGACGGAGTATCCGAGGTCATGCTGAAATGACAGGAATCGACAAAGAAAGTGTACGTCAGATTTTGCATGAATCATTCAACGTGCGCGAAGTTTGCGAGTCTAAGGGCCAAATCGGCCCTTGGAAGGGCTAAAATCAAAACCGACGCAGGTTCTCAACCAGCGGACTTCCAGCACTGCTTTGAACAATGGAAAATTCGTATGGTGTAGGGATCGCCAAGGGGAGTACTTTGAAGGGGATAAAGTTTCTGGAATAATTGGTGACGACTAAAAAATGTTATGAGACAAGTCCGGTTTTTAAATTGCCTGTCCTCATATGGTATTCTACTTAGATCTTTTGAATTTTGTAAATGACTCTTTTCAATTTTTTAATCATTTTTCAAATGCTATTTTACCCAAAGCTTATATACCGGGTGAGTTTTTTATCTTGAGACAGTCTTATAATTCAAAAACAGTGCATTATATGAAAAAAAGTTTCAAATAAAAGTTTATTTATATTGAGTGGGAAACTAAACTACGCTATTGTTAATCGACCCAGAAAAAGCTTTCAAGGGTATTTCAAGGTCAAGTTCTGTTTTTTAAATAGAACCCTATATATTTCTTTAGAGATCCTTAATCTTCAAAAAAACTGAACAACTTTTATAAGAACTATTTTTTATGCGACATCAAATAAACAAAATATTAAATCATTTAGATCTCATAAAAAATTTTATAATAATTATTTTTAACAATTATTCAACTAATAATGATCAAATAAATAATTATTAACTAGAAAAGTCACAACAATGAAAATAAGTGTTTATAATGATCTTAAAACTTCATTAAATACATAGATTTAAGAGATTATTTTCTACTTAATAGAACTACATATTTAAAATTCTTGAGTTTAAAAAAGTTTATTTCTCGTGTCAATCCAGTAGATATAGTTATTTTGAATTACTATAATAAAAATGGAGTATTTTTTGTTGAAGAAAGAATTGAAATGGTCTTAATTTATGCGGTGAATGTGGAAGAAGTGTTATGAAGCTGCCATTGAAATGGATGCCGAGCGTTTTCCTGATAGGAATACACCCTCACAAGCTTCATTTTATCGTGTAAAAATAAACAGGAAGTGTAAGAGAAACGCAGAAACTACAAAAAGCCAAATAACGAAATTGGAACTGGAATTCATCCAGAAGACTTTTGAAAACACTCTGTAATGTCACAGAACAGTGTCGAAAAATTATTAAATTATTAATTATTATTAAATTATTTATTTAATAATTAAATATTTGTTCATTATTATTTGATAAGTAAGTTGAATAATTGTTAAAAATAATTATTATAAATTTTTTATGAGATATAATTGATTTAATATTTTGTTTATTTGATGTCGTATAAAAAATAGTTCCTATGAAAGTTGTTCAGTTTTTTTTGAAGATTAAGGATCTGTAAAGAAATATATATGTTTCCATTTAAAAAACAGAACTTGACCTTGAAATACCCTTGAAAGCTTGTTCTAGGTCGACAAACAATAGCGTAGTTGAGTTTCCCCCTCGATATAAATAAACTTTTATTTGAAACTTTTTCATATAATGCACTGTTTTTGAGTTATAGGACTGTCTCAAAATAAAAAAGTCACCCTGTATATTACTTATGTTTCTTTTGATTTATTTTCACTCTTCACAAATGTCCCAATTGATTTAGTAATTGTGTACTGAGTCTTGAAAAAAGTCTCCTCCAATTTAGTAATTTGAATATACGAGGATAAGTAAAAATTTACCCCCACTTTTCGTTCTACAACTTTATTAAACTAAGATAGGAGGCGGCCGCATGCGCATGCGATGAGTTGGCGCGTCTGTGGTCACGTGAGCGGAATTTAATCACGATCGCGTCAGTTGTCGTCTAACTACAACAGCATAAGCTCCGCTATCAGATTGCACCAAAGAGGAGCAACGAGGAGTGGTCAGAGGGTGTGAAAGGTGCTGAATTTCACCGGAGACTTTTGTCACAATACGGGGAAAGTGCTTTATCTCGTAAAAGCGTTTTTTTCACCCAGGATCCACTAAAACGAAAAAATTCAAGACCTCACCATCGGCTGGGAAGGTGATTCTAACCCTGTTTTGAGACGAAAAGGTCCTATACTGGACGACTATTTGGACAGGGGGACTACCGTAAATAGTGCGAGGTACAGTGCTTTGTTGGCCAATAAGCTGAAGCCAGTGATTCGAAACAAATGTCGTGGTCTACTCTCAAAGAAAGTTTTGTTGTTGCAAGACAACGCCCAGCCGCACACCATAGAAACAATAAACAGGTTGGGCTTTAAGACCCTGGAACAACCCAGATCTCTCCCTCAGACTTTCATCTCTTTGGACCGCTCAAGGAAGCTTCAGACATGGACGTTCGGGATGCGGTGCAAAAGTGGTTTCATGACCAATCGAAAACCTTCTACCAGGAAGGTACCTGGAAGCTTGTGGCTCGCTGGACCAAGTGCATTGCTAAAGGTGGAGACTTATCGAAAAATAATGTATCTGTTGTACACATATTTTAGTTTAATAAAGTTGTAGAACGAAAACTGTAAGTAATTTTTGACTTATTCTCGTAATATAAATTATTTTAACCCTAACTTAAGACATTTCGATTTGCCTTTATTATCATAACCAACATTTTTTTTTCCCCCACAGGAACTGGCTCGTCAATCTCGAAATAATGGTGCTAGTACAAGTAATAATGAAACGGATGGATCAAATTCACCTCATTTTGATGAACAATCCAGCTATCAAGTTACAAGCGTCGTTTGTGCATTACCTCCTTCGTATGACTCATTACCAGGAACACCCCTTGTTACAATTGAAGATCCTGGAGGAGGCTCCATTGTTGAAGCTCCTCCGCCTAGCTATGATGAAGCACTGGAACTTATGAGCATTGGAAAAATTAAATGGTAATAATTATTATTAATTTAATCTATTCCAAGAATTAATTATAACTTAAACAGATATTACACGCACATATCGGTAAATTTCTTAGAAATTTCCTTTTTTTTTTTTTAATTTTTATTAAACCAATTATTTTACATTAATTAATGTATACATTGTATTTTTGCTTCGATTCCGGAGATTACTTCTCCACCATCGAGTGTCCTTATTCATCTTTAGACCTTGCTTTTAATAAGAGGAAAAATCTAATTAGATAAAAAAACCTCTTTTCCGATAATTATTTCAATTCCATTATTCCCCAATCAAGTCGATTGGTTAACCTCATCCTCACCTCTTCAATCCATCCATCCATCTCACCTTCTTAGAAATTGTGGATATACATATTTTATAAATTGTTTTATATTAAACTACTTGTGGGTTTTAAAAAGATTAAATATAAATTTGTATAAAAAAACAATTAGAGTTTTCTTATTAGAATTTGGAATAAGAATAGCAAAAAGATTAAATGTTGTCGCTGAACATATCCTCCTGGGAGTAAAAGTTCACTTTTTATGAATCACACCGTTTACTTGACCCCTCAGGAGACTATATTTCAAATTTTAAGTCAATCGGTTATATACTGTCATACTATCTCTTCTTGAGGTGACCTCTACTTCTTATTCCGACCGACTTGTTTGTCATCACCTTCTTTACCAGTCATTCTTCTGACATGCGCATACCATTCCGCTCTTCTTCTTTTAACCCATTCGCCCACCTTTTGTATTCCGCATTTTTCTCTAATATCTTCACTCTTCATCCTATCGAGCCTGGTCACGTTCATTATCCTTCGCAATGTCTTCATTTCAGTCGTTTCCAATAATTGAGAAGTTTTTGCAGTGTCGGGTCTTGTTTCTGCTGCGTAAGTTAATATTGGACGTACTACGGTTTTGTAGACTCGTACCTTGGCCGCCGTTCTTAAATATTGATTTGACCAGATTGCACTGTTAAGGCAACTCGATATTTTTGAGGCCTTTATTGCCTGATGTTTTACCCCTGTTTCTAGGTCTTAATGAGAGGTCATTTGGATGCCAAGGTACGTGAAGGACATTACCTGTTCGACAATAGTTGTAGTTTACATCGGAGTGGTGATTTAGAGATTGTCAGTGTTTTTGGTCTTCTTGGTTGGCAGGGTGAGACTGAATTTATGTGCAACACAGCTAAAATTATGCAGGAGTATAATACTAGAGGTAGAAATGATCTAGAAGGATAAATGCCCAATTATTGGTATGGGCCGGGGGTCCAGGGGCGTAGCGGAACTGGTATGGGGGTGGGGTCCAGGGGCTGGGGTGCCAGGGTGGTGGACAGTGACGGGGTGGTTTTTCTCAGAATTTCAAATTAAAAATAATATTAATATATAACTTTTAACGGAACCAAAAAGTTGCCGAGCATCGCTCGGTTGCTCCAGGTACTATTATGGTATATTATATTAACAAATTAATTCATTCTAATTAGGTTGCCATGGCAACAACAATCTATTTATTGATATAGAAAATAAACAAACATATTGTTCATTCTGCTAATTAATATTAACAAATGAGATCGATATTAGATTTAAATAAAACATTTTTGACAAAATTTTAAATTGAATGAAATAATTTTTACTTTTATTTATATAGCTATATGCTATATTATTATATTGGTCTCTTTTGTATCTACTCTTATTAAACGAGCAAAAATTGTATATTTGTTTGTATATTTGTATCTTGGTTATATTTTGAAAACGACTCTACCAATTTTGATGAAATTCACGGGTTAGGAGGTTTTTGGGGTGACAATTGGATCTGTCACGGTCTCATCTTCGACAAAATTGTTTTTGATGGGTTTTTTCGTAATCAAATTAATTATTCTCAGGTAGACAAATCCCATTCTTAGGGTTTTAAAAAAGGTTTCCCTTTTCCTTTTGTACTCAGGCAGACAATGGGTTGCCTTAATTCATTGTTCTAAAAGGCCTTGAAGAGGTATTGTGATTGTGGATTTTAACATATTTTGTTCTCCATAAACGTTAGAAATATTAATAAACGTTTTATAATTGTTTTTATAAAGAACTTTATTTATTTAATAGAATAAAAAATAATCAAGAATTTATTTAAAAATATATTTTGCATAAGCAGGTCTCAATTTTCTGAAAAAACAACACATTTTGATAGGTTTTATTTATTAACAATTGGATGAATAAAAATGAATCATATGGTTGAATCAAAACAGGTGCAGGAGGTGGGGTGCAGTGGTGGGGGATCCGGGGGTAGGGCGAGGTTTCGGGGTGGGGTCAAGCGGGGTGGGGAGGGGCGAATACTATATATATTTGTATTTTTTTTAATTTGAAAACGGCTCTCAAATAAAAATCGACCTTTTTATCAGAATTTTAAATTAAATAATAATATTAAAATAAAGGTTTTAACTGAAGGAAGAAGTTACCGAGCATCGCTCGGTGCCTCCAGGTCAAGGGGCGGATCCAGGAATTTTTTATGGGGGCGAATGTATCCAAGGTGCCCGATGTATATAAGATCTACTTTTTATCTCGGAAGTGTGTCGCGATCGAATTGTCCAAGCAGGGGGGGGGGGTGGTCAGAGTCGCCCCCCCCCCACACACACACATAGAACTTTATTTTCAATTTTAAAATTTTTTTAAAAAAAATAAATGTTTTTTTGTTTTTTTTTACAAATTTTTATGCCAGAGCTTACAGGCCTCTATGGGGGGGGGGGGCGATCGCCTCTGCCCCCTACAGGATCCGCCCTTGCTCCAGGTACTGTATATTATATCAGAATCCAATTCTTTTGAATTTGAATTTCCTCTTTATTATTCAAGCATGTATAGAAAAAAAGTTTGACCAACACCCACCCACTCATTCAATTCCATCTGTTAATACAATAGATTACAAATGATATTCTGTTTAGTGAATACGAAATTTAAAAGCATTCTTTTTTTCTTTTTTTTGTTATAGCGATGAATCATCTAAAACAGAAATCATGAAACA
The DNA here is from genome assembly GCA_024734495.1 of Forficula auricularia. Taxonomy (NCBI): domain Eukaryota; kingdom Metazoa; phylum Arthropoda; class Insecta; order Dermaptera; family Forficulidae; genus Forficula; species Forficula auricularia. The sequence goes on from JALMQS010000136.1 coordinate 3,284,118, forward strand.
ACTTTCATCAAGAGGGAATCAAGACTGAAGTATAGAAACATATATAAATATAATATGTTTAAGTATATAATATATATATATATTATTTTTTTAATATTATAATTAATATTTGTTATAAAATAATTTATACTATATCGAATATTCTAGCAAAGCGCTAATTGTGTTTTAAATTTTTAAATTTATTATATTTAAAGTTTACAAGATCGTAGGAGGTTGGATGGATAAATTAATTTCAGAGTTTTATATTAAATAAAAAGTTACGTTTCGTCGCTTTATTTGCAACTTCATCAGCGACTGTAAATCAAATACAATTGGACAATTATAAACATTATAAAAATTTGTATAAAACAATTATATACAAATTATTCTACGTTAAACATTGCCTTATTTCTAAACTCAATTGTCCAATATTATTATTTTTTAAGGAGACAATAAGGGAGTGTGTCTTCTGCTGGAATTATAAATTTTTAATTTATATACCGGGTGAGCTTTTTTATCTTGAGACAGTCTTATAACTCAGAAAAGTGCATTATATTGAAAAAAAAGTTTTAAATAAAAGTTTATTTATATCAGGGGTAAAACTGAACTACGCTATTGTTTGTCGACCTAGAACGGACTTTCAAGGGTATTTCGAGGTCAAGTTCTGTTTTTTAAATGGGAACCTATATTTTTCTGTACATATTCTGATTCTACAAAAAAAACTGAACAACTTTTATTAGAACTATTTTTTTATACAACATCAAATAAAAAAAAATATTAAACCAATTAGATCTCAAAAAAATTATAATAATTATTTAACTTAATTATCAAATAATAATGATTAAATAATTAATTATTAAATAAATATTTATTAAATCGAAAAGTCACAACAATGAAAATAAGTGTTTATAATGATATTAAAACTTCATTATAAACAGATTTAAGGGATTATTTTCTACTTAATAGAACTACTTAAAATTTAAAAAAGTTTATTTCTCGTGTCTATCCAGTAGATAGTTATATTGTATTCACCATCATCATCAGCCTGTCGATAGCGACAATCCACTCCTGAATATAGGCCTCTTCCATCAAATGGAAGGGGGTTGGCATTAAGTCACCACGCTTGCCAGACGGATTGGTGACTAAGAATCAGATTATAGCCGGTCAAATATCAATGCAGGGACTCGGACTCGAACCCGGGACTCCTGCTTAGAAGGTTAGTGTCTTTAAGCTCTCGGCTAATCCGATTCCCTATACATATTTATTTAGCTGTTTAGCTAGTTTTACGGACAAGAAAAAGACACATATACAGGATACAATATTAAAACAATATGGATATAATAAAATAACAGATAGGTATCAGAGAGAAAAAAAACAAACTTATTACACTGAAGTGGTTTTTACAATGTGGCTGATGGTTTTAAGATGATTTTTTTGAGTTGGTGAGGAGTTGTGCTTGAAAGGTCAAGATTGGTCGAGTGTTTATTTGCTAGTGTTTGAATTCTGTCAATGGCGTTGGTTTTACCGAAGTTAGTCGAGTGATGTGGAACTACAAACATATCTTGGGATCTCGTGCTATGGGATGGGATTCTAAAATTTAGCGTAGATAGAATTTTTGGACACACGATTTTTCCGGAAATAAGTTTAAGCAGGAAGGAAATGTCATTGTAATCACGTCGTTGTTCCAGTGTGTTGAGTTTCAGGTGTGAAATTAGATAGTCATAATTCAGATTATCTATACTTATGCCTAGTTTATAATTAACCGTCCTCAAAAATTTATGCTGGACTCTTTCCAAGGATGCCTTATGTATCTCATAGTAGGGGTTCCATATTACACTGCAGTATTCAAGTTTACTTCTCACGAGAGCAGCGAACAAGAATTTGAGTGCATCTATGTTTCGAAAGGATGAGGTTATCCGCGTGATGAAACCCAAGGTTTTACGAGCTTTACTAACAATGTTATTTATGTGTGGGACGAATGTCAATTTAGTATCGAAGATCACACCCAAGTCCCTAATATTATCAACGCTTAGTAATTTGTGGTTATCTATTGAATATGTAAATTTTAACAAATTTGTTGCCCTGGAGAAGTTTATGAATTTACACTTGGTTTCGTTAAGTTTGAGACCATATATTGTATTACCATAATAAAAATTGACCATTTTTTGTTGAAGACAGAAATGGTCTTAATTTATGGTTATTGTGGAAGAAGTGTTATGGGGCTGCCATTGAAATGGATCCCGAGCGTTTTCCTGACAGGGATTCACCCTCACAAGCTTCATTTTATGGTGTTATAAATTTATTTAAAAAAAAAAATGAAAAAAAAAAAACAGGAAATGTAAAGGCTACAAAGAAACTGGAACAGGCCAAAATAACGAGATTGGAACTGGAATTCATCTGGAAGAATTGCGATGCACTCTGGAATGTCTCAGAAAAATGTTGAAAAATTATTAATTATTATTAAATTATTTATTTAATAATTAATTATTTAATATTTATTATTTGATAATTAGGTTGAATGATTGTTAAAAATAATTATTAGAAATTATTTTTGAGATCTAATTGATTTAATATTTTGTTTATTTGATGTCGTATAAAAAATAGTTCTAATAAAAGTTGTTCAGTTTTTTTTTGTAGATTAAGAATATTTACAGAAACATAGAGGTTTCTATTTAAAGAACAGAACATGACCTCGAAATGCCTTTGAAGGCTTGTTCTGGGTCGACAAACAATAGCATAGTTTGGTTTCCCCCTTGATAAATAAACTTTTTTTTCATATAATGAACTGTTTTTGAGTTATATGACTGTCTCAAGGTTAAAATCTCACCCGGTATAACGAGACTATAGTTTCGAGTGCTTTGCCCACTCCATCAGTCTATTACAATTGATTCACTAGAATTAATGTATGTCTCGTTATAAATAAAATAAGTAAATTAAAAATTTATAATTCCAGCAGAGAAGACACTCTTTTATTGTCTTCTTCAATTTATAAAAATTCTGCTACTCTCGGCAAAAATAAACTTTCAATTTAATTATTATTTTTATTATTATTAATAAGAATAATAAAAATTGATAAAGATAGAATATTTCATATAATTAAAACAGGAATAAAGTAGAGAATTGGACAATAAATAAAAAACAGAGCAAATGCTATCTATGTCTGTTTAAAAACAGCATAAATCTTTTATAATTTTTTGATTATTAAAAAGGGGAAAAAAGTTCAAGATTGTTTAGTAATTGAGGGCAAGAATGTATTATAGAAATAATAATAAATAAGCTGACGTGTTCTGATGTGGCAATCGACTTGACTTTACCATACAACCTGGCCCTTCACTTATATTTAATAATTAATAAAATTATTTATAATCATGTAGGGGGGGGTAGTAAGTTTTTGCATTTTTAGACTTCTGGAGTCCACTGATTATGTATACAAAATTTGGTTGAGTTTGCTCAAATGGCCTAGATTTTTAATTTTAAACTCCCCCCCCCCACACCTCCCTTAATTTTGGGTCGATATGCACCAAAATCTAATCAGCTCTTAATCTCAATGGACCAAAACTACATGTGAAATTTGGTTTCGGTATTAACACTAGTTTTTGAGTTAGCTCGTCCACAAAAATTTGGTAATGCACAGACTAACAGAATAACTTAATTGGATAAAAAATACTTGGTAGGTTTCACATTAAGATATAAAAAATAAAACGAATTTATTTTTGGAGAATCTTTAATCTCGATATATATATATTTCGGGTGACTAACCCATCTTCAGGAGAAACAGAAAGTAACTGACTGAAGTTATATTATTAAGATATATTATATCGAGATTAAAGATTCTCCAAAAATAAATTCGTTTTATTTTTTATATCTTAATGTGAAACCTGCCAAGTATTTTTTATCCAATAATTTAAAAAAATGTTTCACCAAGTACCAACACCAAATTCCTTAAAAACTAACAGACTAACAGACATTTTGTCAAAACAATTATTATCTCGAAAAATATAATTTTTTCTATGTTCACTTATTAGGGCTTTTTTGTAGAGTGAAAGTCCATGGTTTCGCTCAATTATTTTAATCAAAATACTTTCAGCCGTTTTTGAGATATTTCGAAAAAAAGAAGGAAAAAAAAACAATTTTTTCAACCACGATTACAATACTTGACCATACTCTCTGTATGGTAAAGCAAAAAGTAAAATAGAATTGTCAATTGATAAAGAGTGATAAGATGAGTCCCACTGAGCAAGTCGAAATAAATCGACGAAACGTCTGGCTCATTTAATAAAAACTCTGTTTTTTTATATATTGTCCGATTCCCTACTATTCCTGTTTTAATTAATTAATATTTATTATGGATGCGAGTGATGTAACGTTTCCCATAATAATATTGGACAATTGAGTTGAGAAATAAGGTAATGTTTAACGTAGAATAATTTGTATGTAATTCTTATCTAGGTAGGAATTATTATAATCTTTATAATTGTATTGTACGGGCGTACACCAGGGTGGGAGAGCGTGATGCGGACTGGAGAGCCGGACTGAAGACAACACTCCAGTTAAGAGTAAATGAAAAACACTAAACACTAATATACTAGTATGTATTAATAACAATTTATTACCCGCTTTGGCGGGGGTGATATATACATATGATGATGATTATATGAAAGAATTAAGTGAAAGAGCGAGCCGAGCGAGATGGCTCCACGTGGAGCATCGAACGATAGCGATATATATTTCGATCCATGCGATCATGAGCGTACGATGATACTGAGGAGCCAGCACGCCAGGCTCAAGCTGAGAGAGGAAGGGCGACTTAGCCGTCCTCTGGTGGCGGACTGCGAACCAGAGGCAACAAGTTTGTGAAGTCGTCGCTAGGAATTAATTTAGAGGATTGTAGCGACTGAACATGTATAAAATTGTATTTGAATAAGAAAGACGAGCGAATTTGCTTAGAACGAATAACGAGTCTCTATTTATTTATAACAATAACAACCGGTTGCCAATAGAGTCCCCTCTTAAAGGTTTAGTCCAGTGGTTCCCAACTTTTTGTGGCCCATCGCCCCTTTCTGGATGTTGACTAACACCTATCGCCCCCTTTTCATTTTCAGAGTATGCCTAATTTTATTTTGAAGTAAAGTGTAAATAATAAAGCAGTTGTAGTATTTTAAACAATTTTATTTAAATTTTTATATAAAAACAACCAAAGCAATTTTATCCGATCACTCTTAAATAAAATAGAAAATAAGCTGACGTGTTCTGATGTGGCCATCTACTTGACTTTACCATACAACCAGGCCCCTCCTTATTATATTTAATATTTAATAAAATTATTTATAATCATGAAGGGGGGGGGGGGTAGTTTTTGCATTTTTAGACTTCTGGGGGTCCACTGATTATGTATACAAAATAAGGTTGAGTTTGCTCAAACGACCTAGATTTTTAATTTTTAATCCCCCCTCGACCCCCCTTAATTTTGGGTCGATATTCACGAAAATCTAATCAGCTCTTAATCTCAATGGACCAAAACTACGTGTGCTATTTGGTTTCGATATTCACACTACTTTTTGAGCTAGATCGTCCACAAATTTGGTAACGCACAGACTAACTAACTAACAGACATTTTGACAAAACAATTATTATCTCGAAAAATATAATTTTTTCGATATTCACTTAATAAAGCTTTTTTGTAGACCGAAATGCCATGGTTTCGCTCAATTTTTTTAATCGAAATAGTTTTAGCCGTTTTTGAGATATTTTGAAAAAAACACTTTTTTCATGCACGATTACAATACTTGACCATATATGGTAAAGTAAAGTAAAGTATGGTAAAGTAAAAAAATTAAAATGTACTTTACTTACAGATTTTTTTTAAGAATAAAGAAGTGAAATAATTAACTAAGATCATTGACGGACATTTAAAAAACAAGAGTAGATGTTTTCATTTTATTAAATTGGAATCTGGAAAAATTAAGAAAGTTGACAATTAGCCCAGTAAATAGAGGATCCAAAAAGTAGTTCAGCTTACATTAATTGCGGAAAAAGATTTTTTTTCTAGGATCGTTTGGTATGGTGTGGGTATGCGAAATCTCAGTTTGCGTCCTCGAAATTGTGGGCGACAAGTGTGAATATTCGCCTGTTAAATTACACCAAAATTTTGTCAAACCCATCGTTTTATAGGCTGTCTGCAGTGAAGAACCTGAAGATATTTCGATAAAATTTTAATAATCTTTGTGTGACAAAGGAGGATGGATTTTCACTAACAACAAAATGATTTTACATCCAAGAATTATTTTCTAGTTTTTTGAAATTATCATCAGTGAAATATTGTTCGATTGATTTAAATGATGAACGATTTTGGTACCATATATTGACTGGTATTTAGATCTTCCAAAATGTGCTTCATAGCTGGAAAATACTCGAAATCTCTGCGATTCACACAACTAATCCAAAACTTCACCTTCCTTTTGAACGCTAGAATTTTTTCACCTACCGTGAATTTTTTTGCGGAACCCTTGGCTTGTTTTTATGGAACCCCAGTGGAACACACTTTGAGAAACACTGGCGTAGACAAATTCCCAGGGGGGTCAGCTGATCCCCCTGCCACACGGTTCTGCCGTCTCTGAATGGAACAATTTATCCCATATATCAAAATTCCAGACGACATTTCTCTTCGATTAGAGCTTATATTGATATTTTATCGAAAATAAATTTATAAATAAGATTTTCTTAAAATTCTTGATATTATAACTAAATTAAATTTTCTGGCCTGGATTTTCCAAGTCCGCCCCTCGAGCTTGAGCGCCCTGGTATCTTGCACCACCCTGTATATGCACGGGGAACCTGCTGGTGGACATTCATTCGTTTATCGTGCATTCTCGTACAAACTCTGCAATTAATTTATTTATCCAATTTCCTACGATCTTGCAAACTAATTAAATTATGGATACGATTAACCAGACATTTTATTTATATTAATTTATTTATTTATCTTTTGAGCATCTTAATTCTCTTTTAGAATAGGTGTTGATTTTCTTTGTTTCCAAAAAATAATAACACGGTTATATTTTTTTCATTTATTTTTGTTTTATTGTTATATCAGGACGTTTCGACATCTACAGTTATGTCCAAGGGCGGATCCAGAAATTTTTTATGGGGGGGGGGGGGAGAATATATATAAGGTGCCCGATGTATATAAGATCTACTTTTTATCTCGAAAGTGTGTCGCGATCGAATTGTACAAGCGGGGGGGGGGGGGGGGGGGGGGGGTCAGAGACGCCCCCACACACACACATAGAGCTTTATTTTCAATTTTAGAATTAAAAAAAAAAAAAAAATGTTTTTTTTTTACAAATTTCATATCTCATATTTTAAGTTAATTAAAATAAAAAAATTGTTATAAATTCCCTGTCGATTTGGCCGCCGTTTTTTGGCCTCTGCGTGCGACGCACGTGTTGCACTCCCGCCAGGGGCCTGTATGGGGGAGGGGGCGATCGCCCCCTCCGCCCCCTGGATCCGCCCTTGGTTATGTCATCATCAACCGAATGTTTTCTACATTTGATTCAATCACGAATCAACTGTAGGGAATTTTTGTCAAATATTGAGTGAAAATAATATTTGAACTTATATATTTCTAACTTGAAATAATGATATTAAATAAATTTTTATAATTTTTCTAACTAATATAACAAAGAATAATTGCCATATCAATGAGAATTGTTTTGACCGCGCTTATTTTGAAAACGATATTTTATCACGAGACTACTGCTATTGGAGTCTGTTGGTATGCTATTGGAGTCTGTGGAGTCTTAAGTCTGGAGCAAGAGAGAACTCTATATTTGACAAAAATTCCCTACGGTTGATTCGTGATTGGATCAAATGTAGAAAACATTCGGTTAATTTATGGCAGGCATCTAACATACATGCTAATAGACCGAGCGCTCTGGGCTGGGAGATAAATATATAACATCTGAGATTTCAAGTTCACTTGGTGATCCATCCGAATGTCTAGCGAGCTATACGCAAAATGACGTTGGATGGTAGCTAAGTGGATCAGATCTTTTTTTTTCCCTTGGTCCAGACTTAAGACTACTCCACAGACTTCAATAGCATAATCCGCAGTAGTCTCGTGATAAAATATCTTTTTCAAATAAGCGCGGTCAAAACAATTGTCATTGATATGGCAATTATTCTTTGTTATATTAGTTAGAAAAATTATAAAAATTTATGTCATCATCAGCCTAAAAATAAAACCATACTTTCATTATTTCCAATATATATATAACTTTATAAACAACTCAACACACATCATATCTTTTTTTACATTCTTTCTTACATCAGGGAAGCATCAAACATACCTTGAAACAGATGATACAGGATGTGATTTGATTGGATTCAACTAAAGATTCAACTAAGATTGTTTCAAGGTATGTTTGATGCTTTTTTGATGTAAGAAAGAATGTAAAAATAAGCTGACGTGTTCTGATGTGGCCATCCACTTGACTTTACCATTCAACCTAGCCCCTCACTTATATTTAATATTTAATAAAATTATTTATAATCATGTAGGGGGGGGCTAGTTTTTGCATTTTTAGACTCCTGGGACCCACTGATTATGTATACAAAATTTGGTTGAGTTTGGTAAATGGCCAAGATTTTCATTTTTTGAGCCTCCCCCCCTCTCCCATTTCGGGCGGTTAGTTTTTGCATTTTTAGACTTCTGGGGTCCACTGATTATGTATACCAAATTTGGTTCAGTTTGGTAAATGCCCAAGATTTTCATTTTTTGAGCCTCCCCCTCCCATTTCGGGCGGTTAGTTTTTGCATTTTTAGACTTCTGGGGTCCACTGATTATGTATACAAAATTTGGTTCAGTTTGGTAAATGCCCAAGATTTTCATTTTTTGAGCCTCCCCCCCCCTCCCATTTCGGGCGGTTAGTTTTTGCATTTTTAGACTTCTGGGGTCCACTGATTATGTATACAAAATTTGGTTGAGTTTGCTCAAACGACCTAGATTTTTAATTTTTATCCCCCCTCGACCCCCCTTAATTTTGGGTCGATATGCACCAAAATCTAATCAGCTCTTAATCTCAATGGACCAAAACTACGTGTGAAATTTGGTTTCGATATTCACACTAGTTTTTGAGCTAGCTCGTCCACAAATTTTGTAACGCACAGATAACTAACTAACTAACAGACATTTTGACAAAACAATTATTATCTCGAAAAATATAATTTTTTCGATGTTCACTTATTAGGGCTTTTTTGTAGAGCGAAATGCCATGGTTTCGCTCGATTTTTTTAATCAAAATAGTTTCAGCCATTTTTGAGATATTTCGAAAAAAAGAAGGAAAAAAAAAAACACTTTTTTCATGAACGATTACAATACTTGACCATACCCTGTATGGTAAAGTAAAAAGATGTGATGTGTGTGGAGTTGTTTGTACAGTTATATATATATATATTGGAAATAATGAAAGGATGGTTTTGTTTTTAGGCTGATGATGACATGAATGTAGATGTCGAAACGTCCTGATATAACAATGAAATAAAAATAAATGAAAAAAATATAACCGTGTTATTATTTTTTGGAAACAAAGAAAATCAACACCTATTCTAAAAGAGAATTAGGATGCTCAAAAGATAAATAAATAAATTAATTAATATAAATAAAATTCTCAGATCCAATCTTATAAACATTATATTTATATTAAAAGAGAAAGAATTCAATCAATCTTTTTCGGATAAATTCTAAGATTTTAGTAGAAATATTATTAAATTGCGATATCAGAGGGGATTCATCCCCCAGGAGTCGAACCTGAGAACTAACACGCTATCCGGGCAGTCAGCTCACTCACTGTCCAGATAGCGTGTTAGTTCTCAGGTTCGACTCCTGGGTGGATGAATCCCCTCTGATATCGCAATTTAATAATATTTCTACTAAAATCTTGGAATTTGTCCGAGGGATTGATTGAATTCTTTCTCTTTTAAAATACAACTTGGTTAATCTGAACCCGAGCTGATTTTTTGAAAAAACTACCAATTATTTTCAAAAAAAAGATGCTCAAAACTTTAATTATACATTATATTTATATTTAATATAACTCTTTTTTTTCAACCATAATAATTATGAATGAATTTCTAATTTCTTTCATTCTAAAAATTTATATAATTAAAAAAAAATTCCCCGAATTTTTCCTGTTAAAAAGTCTAACTTTTACAAAATTTTGCCATGTTTTAAAAATATATATGATATATTTTTATACACATCTAGACAAAACTTGTGCTTATACTTAATAGCTAAGTGAAAGCAAATACTGTATATATTAATACAGGACAGCCTGTCAAAATCTTAGGTATCATGAAAACTGCGCACTCTAGCGGGCTAGGATGAAAATACATATAGCGCATAATAGAAAATATCACATGTGAGTGGTTAATTTGAAATAGAGATTTGAAAGAAGCACATTCATTGGTCCTGGGCTTAGACCATGAAATATATAGACACACCCTGGTGTCGATTTCTCCTATAAAACTTGACGTCATCTGTAGGTAGGAACACCCAGAAATAGCATGGCCACTATAGGAATTATTATACATTGAGATAAATTTATCGTAGTTTAGATTATTTATTTTGGATTCCAATAATCGCAAATTAATATTAAATTAATATAACCAAAATATTTATGCGAGAACGTGACGTCATCTGTAGGCGATATTGGCCTCACTTCACTCTGGATGGAGAGTAGCAGAGGGCGTGTCTATATATTTCATGGTCTAAGGTCCTGGGCTTAGACCATGAAATATATAGACACGCCCTGGTGTCGATTTGGTGAGGCCAACATCAACTAGAGAATGTGACGTCATCTGTAGGTAGGAGCACCCAGAAATAGCATGGCCACTATAGGAATTATTATACAGTGAGATAAATTTATCGTAGTTTAGATTATTTATTTTGGATTCCAATAATCGCAAATTAATATTATATTAATATTACCAAAATATTTATGCGAGAACGTGACGTCATCTGTAGGCGATGTTGGCCTCACTTCACTCTGTGTGGAGAAGAGGGAGTGTCTATATATTTCATGGTCTAAGGTCCTGGGGCACCAAGATTTCATCCTTGCCCGCATGGCGGCGCTGAAATTCATGATCCCAAAAACCGTTAAATTTTCTATAGGATTTTGACAGGCTGTCCTGTATTGATATATACAGTATTTGGTGAAAGTAAAATGTGTGGGTTTAAGTTAAAAAAAAAAAAAAACGTAAAAAATCGGATAATTTAATTAATATTAATCAAATAGAAATTTTAATATATTTTTTCTAGTCGTAAAAGTTAAAATTTTTGAGAGTTTACATATTTATTGAAATACCATATAGACATTCACAAATAATGTATAATAATATTGGAATGTAAAGTATATAAATATATAAAACTATTTGAGACAAAAATGTTATCAAAGATAAATGTTTAATGTCAAATCTTTGTTTGTTTGTCTTTGGTTTAAACTTATGATTAAACAAATATTTGGTTCTAGTCTTCGAAAAATTGTCATTTTTAAAAAAATATTTGGAATCTAACGAATAAATAACTTTGATTAAAATTCGAGTAAATAAAATTGCAAGCTTGGGTTTCACATACATAACTATTTTGAGTTTTATTCCGATATAATAAGTATTTGGGGGAGTCGGGTTGGCCGAGCTGGCTAAGGCGCTGGCTCCGCTTCAGCATCGTTGATGACGATGTTCAAGCCTGGCTAGCATATAAACTTTCTTCCGGCTAAAACTCGGCTCCCTCACTAACACTTTACTGATGTTCTGTCTAAATGGGCTTTGTTCCCTATGTCAATAAATAAATAAAAAAAATAAGTACTTACATATAAAATAAAAAAGTTATTTAATTGAAAATTTTTTATTTTGCTTAGAATAGCAGAGTTTTTGATTCATAAAGAGAAACAAAGAGGTTGTCCTCTGCTTGATGCAAATAAACATACACACATATACCGAGTGAGTTTTTTTATCTTGAGACGGTCTTATAATTCAAAAACAGTGCATTATATGAAAAAAAGTTTCAAATAAAAGTTTATCGAGGGGGGAAACTAAACTACCCTATTGTTTGTTGACGTAGAACAGGCTTTCAATGGGATTTCAAGGTAATCTTCTGTTTTTTAAATAGAAATCTATATTTTTCTTTACATTGCCTAAATCTATAAAAAATACTGAACAACTTTTATTAAAACTATTTTTTTATACGACATCAAATAAAAAAAATATTAAATCAATTAGATCTCAAAAAAAATTTCTAATAATTATTTTTAACAATTATTCAACTTAATTATCAAAAAAAATGATCAAATATTTAATTATTAAATAAATAATTTAATAATTTAATAATTTTCCGACTATGTTCTGTGACATTAAAGAGTGTATCGCAAGTCTTCTGGATGAATTTCAGTTCCAATTTCCTTATTTAACAGATTTACAACACGATAAAATGAAGCTTAGGTGGGTGTATTCCTATCAGGAAAAAGCTCGGCATCCATTTCAATTGCAGCCCCATATAAAACTTCTTCCACATTCACCATAAATTAAGACCATTTTAATTCTGTCTTCAACAAAAAATACTCCATTTTTATTATAGTAATACAATATAACTATCTACTGGATTGACAGGAGAAATAAACTTTTTTAAACTCAAGAATTTTCAGTTGTTCTAATAAGTAGAAAATAATCTCTTAAATCTGTGTATAATGAAGTTTTAAGATCATTATAAACACTTATTTTCATTGTTGTAACTTTTCGATTTAATGATTATTTATTTAATAATTAATTATTTAATCATTATTATTTGATAATTAAGTTGAATAATTGTTAAAAATAATTATCAAGATTTTTTTTGAGATCTAATATATTCATGTATTTTGTTTATTTATAAAAAAATAGTTCTTATGAAAGTTGTTCAGTTTTTCTTGTAGATTAACTAGAAGCAACGAAAAATATAGTATTCTATTTAAAAGGCAGAGGTTGACCTTGAAATACCCTTGAAAGCTTGTTCTACGTCAACACATAATAGCGTAGTTTAGTTTCCCCCTTGATATAAATAAAATTTTATTTGAAACATTTTTCCACTGTTTTGAGTTATAAGATTGTCTCAAGATAGAAAAACTCACCCTGTATACGGTATATCAAGATTAAACTCAAAACATACATGTATTTGTTTTATTTATAATGAAACCTACCTTGCAATTTTATCTACTCTTACTCATTTAAAATGTTTCCACCTTGAACCGACACCTAACTCTTTAAAAATTATCTTTAAAAATCTATTTACGAATATATAGAGGCCTAAGTGAGCAATTCTCTAAATTGCTTGACATACTTATTATTATTTATTTTCACACAATTAAATATTTTTACTTTTAAGAGAATTATTACCCTACCTATTAGGTACTTACCTATTTTTATGTTATTTTATGATAGATGCTTAATATAGTTTTTAGTTTAGCTATTCTATTAATATTTTATAAACAAATATTTATTATGTACAACTTTATAAATCATTATTTAGAAAAAAAAACTGGTTTGATTCTATAAGTTTGCTTATTTATATTTTATTTTTTTACTTTATCCAATGCGAAGCATGGGGAAAGTATTGTAATCGGTCTCGCGGCAAGCGCGACTTCAAAGGGTCCTCAGGTAAAGACTACGGAACCCATGGACTCAATTAAAGTCACAAATTGTAGTATTCATTTAGGTTGAGTTTAAGCACGTGACGGTTTTGTCTAAAATTACATGGGGTCTCGCCGAGAGGCCAAAAAGTGCGATTTTTTCATTTAGTGCGTGCGGATTGATGGATGTATGGATGTATGTATGGATGGATGTATGTTATCGTTTTTTTGGCCCACGATTTTTTCCACACCGTTGCACCGATTGAAATGAAATTGAAAATCTACCATTAGTTTAACAAAATGAAGCGCTAATTAGTTTTTGGTACATACCGGCCCACAAACATTAGTACTTTATTTCAGTACTTTTTTAGTTTTTTCTAAATATCTTGAAGATGACTTAACCAATTTTGATGAAATTTAATATCCTAATTAACTACCTTGGTGACCACACAAAAGGTTAAATAAAGTTTTTAGTAAAATTATATTTTAAAGTACTTTACTCTAGAGTAAGATAGTACTTTTTTAAATTCTTTAAAATTTATTCATTTGATCCTTTTAATATAGCTCATTTAAACTTGCTTAAGTAAGAATGGATAGGCTTCTCTCTGTGAAATGCTAAAAATTTGGGAGGAAATTTTATAAGTAACCATAGCAACTGCGTTGTTTTCTTATCCGTTACCTTTGCTGAAGACATAGAGGAATCGAGTTAAAATCAAAAATAGCGATTGATTCTCATCTAGTACTTGAGGAATAACCATTCTATATTGGATTTTTTACATTTCGGTTATTATTAGTAACCATTGCTGAAGACATGGAGTAATCGACTTAAAATCAAAAATAACAATCGATTCTTATCTAATACTAGAGGAATAACCTTATTGCATTCCATTTTTGATGTTTTGACTATTATTGGCAACCTCTACTGAAAACGTGGAAGAATATACTTAAAATCAAAAAGACTAAATTCTTTTATGGCAAACAGCTCAAGCTTGAGTTGTTTAACATAAAAGAATTTAGTCTTTTCGATTTTAAGTCGATTCCTCCATGTCTTCAGCAATGGTTACCAATAATAATCGAAGCGTCAAAAATTTAATGTAAAATTGTTATTCCTCAAGTACTAAATGAGAATCGATCATTATTTTTGAATTAAAGTAAACAATTGCAAGTGATATCTGATTAATAATAAAGGAATAAACATATTAATATTTCAAATGAATTTGGATAAAGTTTAGCAACGATCCGTTGCAGTTTATTTTTGTTATGTAAATGTCTTGGAAATGATTCCTTTTTAATTCAGAAAAACTAAATTTTTAGTAATTCAAGCTTTATCGTAAAGAAAATAATAAATTTAAAAAATGTAAAAAACATCACTTAATCAGCGGTGCCCCCCCCCCCTCCATTTTATTCACTTATAAAGAATTTAAAGAGCTTTTTATTGCCTTTTGTTGAAGATATCCCAGGTAGCACAGGAATCTATATATATATATATATATATATGCTGTACCCGGCGTGCCTCCGGCACGCCTGTCCCAACTAGGCCCTCCGGGCGGGTTGCCCTGGCGGGCGGCGTCTCGGAATGAAAGTATGAGGTGTCCAAAATTGATTACCTTTTATGTAAATTGTTTTTTTTTTTTTTTTTATATATATATAGCTGACCCGGCCACGCGTTGCTGTGGCTAAAGTTTTTGTTATATTACATTATAGTAAACAATCTAAGAGGAACGATAAGAGAACATCAGTCACGGAGTCCACTATGCTTTTTCACACAGATAGTATTTGTAAAAAAATATGGTGATCTCCTTATTTGACTTTCTACTACTATAACCCTTTAGTACAATGAAATTATTTACGAACAAAGACGAAAATGTTGATGTTGGTATACAAATTCACTGGATTGAGATTTGAAGGGGAAGTACGTTGAACACAATTAATTAAAATGTTCTTACACTTGATATTAAGCAGAAATCAATACAAAATAAAAATTTATCAGATTTATTATTTCCATTTAATTTTATAACAAATAAGTATATTACAGTATAATACAGTAAATAACATGTGACGCTTAAACTCATAAATGAGGTAGGCAAGGCAGACAGTCTTAAACTTTTAAACATTGATATCTATTTTTTGAATTATAAATACTTTCAATTTCAATTTAATTTAACACCAATCGGTGCACAATGTTTTTGGTTAACCTGTCTTTAGCTAACACAAATAGATTCGACGGTTTCCCAACACGTGAACACGCAACATATAGTTGCCCATGAGAAAAACATGTATTTTCCAAATCTAAACCACAAATGGACATTGTTTGACCTTGAGATTTATTTATAGACATGGCGAAAGCTAAACGAATTGGAAACTGTAGCCTTTTGAAGGGTATGGTAGAATCTGATGGTATCATCGGAATACGTGGCAGCAGGACCATTTTTCCTTTAAACTTCCCAGCCAAAATGGTTGCTTCAAGAATGTTTCCGGTGATCTTTTTGATGACCAAACGCGTACCGTTACATAATTGAGGTGGATTCAAATTACGGAGGAGAATAATAGGGGAACCAATCTTTAATCGAAGATTATGTGGTGGCATTCCAGGGATATCTAATGAATTTAAAAATTCAATCGGAAAATTTATACTTTCATTTTCATCAACAACAGTATCGATTGATTTAAAAGACATCAGATCGCCTGGTAACAACTGTTGTATCTGGAAGTTAATTTCGTCAACATCAACGTTTTTGGCTGCCAAAATCGCCCGTTGACTGAGCCATTCATGATTCAAATAATTATTAAATTATAAAGTTTTGATCAATGAAGCACAAATAAGTAAAAAACAGGATTAATTTAACTGTATTATCTTCATTATAATATGAATGCAATTTACACTTCAGTCTAAGTAACACGTGGCCGGCTATGCTAACACCAAAAATTTAAAAAGTGGAAATAATTGAATTATACGGTATTTCGTTCACTACAAAATAAATTTAATTAATTTTATAGCGTCAACAACACGTGGTAATTATGCTGTTAAAATGTAGCTTATATGACACGTTCGTAGATTTACCATAGCAGCGCCATCTATTGATTACTTACTCAACCCAGTCGAAAGGTATCGACATCTGTTAGAATCATTTGGAGTCAAATGACTGTCAAATAATAACAGACAAATAATTAGCAATAAATTAAAATTGCGACTATAATTTGAGATTTAAACTATCCTATTTCTCAAGTTGGATCGAACTGCACATGGTGTGCGAATTTTATTATAATCGGTTCAGTGGTTTAGGAGTCCATTGAGAACATACATTGTGACACGAGATTTATATATATTAAGATATATATATATATAAAATTAAGGTTTTGTCTCTACTTTGCTCCAAATCACGCCAAATTTTGGTTTCACACGTTTCAATCAAAGTTATGAACGAAAACACCCTCAACAAAATTTCTGTCTGTATGTCTGTGGTTCCGTGGTTTCCACGAAAAGTAGCTCACGATTCACGTAAAAACAGCTGAAGGGATTGTTATGAAATTTCATATTTGCATCAGATGTCTTCTAAGTTACGTTTTTAGCTATGTAACGTTTTGATATTTTGACCTCAAAAGGGGGTTTGGGGGGGGGGGGGCGCTCGAATGAAAATTATCAAATAACTCCCAAACTATTAACCCTACGGCAAATTTTATTATAAACAAAGTTGTAGGGGATGTGATTTCTGACAAATTTTGTTTAAAAAAATTCCACGCAAAAAGGAGGGGATGGTCAA
>JALMQS010000136.1:3301615-3437053 GCA_024734495.1 Forficula auricularia
AAAAACAACAACAACAACAACAAAATGATGTCTTAGTCGGGACCTGGAATGGATCAATTTCATATTCCAATAATATGTTTTATTTAATTTTGATTATTTTCAGATAAAATTGGAGATTTCCGTTATTTTTGTCGTTGATCATGTCATCAGAATTTGACTAAATTAATATGGAACCACCTAATGTACCCCCTTTCCAATAAAAAAAGAATCCATCGAAATCGGTCCATAAACAAAGAAGTTATATGAAAATATACATAACAAAAAAGGTCAATACCAGTGAAATTTATACGGAACCAATCGGCAACTAGACTACACCCAATGCAAAAAAATCCTGATTTTAATCAAGTTCATTTGTCATGTAACTGTTAGTGAGATTCAACGTTAAAAAAATCAAGTCAGCGTCGTCACGCAAGTCGATTATAATAAGTAGGTAGTACCTGGAACCACCGAGCGATGCTCGGCAACTTTTTGCTTCAGTTAAAAGTTATATATTAATATTATTTTTAATTTAAAATTCTGATAAAAACCACCCCGTCACCCCACCCCTAGACCCCACCTCCATACCACCCCCGTACCCCTCGACCCCCGCCACGCCCCCGCGACACCGCACCGCCCGCTATGCACCCCTGGACCCCGAACCCGCCACTCCACCAACCCTGCACCCCACCTCCTGCACCACCCACCCCACCCAGTTTTTGCATTTCTAATTTTCTAGTGGCCCACAGATTATGTATATATAGGTATATAAATAAATTCCGTATAATTATTTTTTTTAATTAAATAACAATTTATCGAGTTTTATAATAATCAATTAAATTGGCAAATTCTAATATATAATCATATTTCTTATTAACTCTTTGTGGGATTTAATACTCGAATTTATAATCAATTAAATTGTTTATTTTTTTTTTTTAATTTTATTAAACCAATTATTTTACATTAATTAATGTATACATTGTATTTTTTGCTTCGATTCCGGAGATTACTTCTCCACCATCGAGTGTCCTTATTCATCTTTAGTCCTTGTTTTTAATAAGAGGAAAAATCTAATTAGATAAAAAAACCTCTTTTCCGATAATTATTTCAATTCCATTATTCCCCAATCAAGTCGATTGGTTTCAATTCCAATCTTCTCATCCTCTCCCATTCCAATTAAATTGTTTAATTTTATATATATATATATATATTAATATTTGCTATAACCTATTAGTGGGTTTTAAAATTAAAAAACCAATTAATAAATAAAAGATAATTGAAAAAAAATGTAAACAAACTTTTTTATTGAGATTTTCATCTATCAATAATTACTTTAATTAAGAAAAGATCAATTAAGATGAAATTTGACGAGGTCTAGACCTATCCAGATCGTTTTCTCATCCTCAAAACTTGTTAATAAAATTTGTTTTATCAAAATCGGTAGAGCAAACACATATACATATATGATAAACAATTTTTGCTCGTTTAATTTAATAAGAGTAGATACTTAGATAGCTGTTTTAACTAAAACAAAAAATTACCAGTCCGCCAGGTACTTTATTTAATAAAATAACAATTTTCTAGTGAATTCACGTTTTTGAGTAAAGTTTGGACTGATGTTTGAGGCCTAAAACAACAACAACAACAACAACAACAACAACAACAACAAAACGATAACTTAGTCGGAGCCCTGGAATGGATCAATTTCATATTCCAAGTTACCGAGAATAATTCTTTTTATATAAAAAAATATTTATACATATAAATTCCACTTATAATTTTTGAATAAGTACATAAATTATATTAAAACGTCAAGAGTAAATTGTTGTCTATATGTATACGAGAGCCCATAAATCACGTGATTATTTATTACCTTCATGCTTCATTCAAAAAGTCAAGTTGAAATGAGAGAGAATGGGTTAAGATTAAATATTTAAAATAAAAAAATACTGTTCAACTACAATTAAAGTGAAATACTGCCAAAATTGCTCCAGGGGTTCCCCCCCCCCTGCCCGGTCTTGTTTCAAATTGCCTCGAATTAACTAGGTCAAAAATTACAATTTTAATTAAACTACAAACATACACTAGTACAAGGGTGAGATTATGAGAGGGGTGAATCCTGCTGCTGGAGGGTTGTTTCCCTGATGCCGGGTTGTTTTCGGTTACACACTGGCGGTTTACTGAAATTACAAACTACAAATAACATTCTTCCCGACGAGCGTGTAATTGTGAACATAACTCAGAAACTCTAAAGGGTGATTATATAAATATATATTTTATATCTTATACTTACTATTAAACGAGCAATTCATTCTATTATGGAGCAATTTCTCGAAAACGGCTCTAATGATTCTGATGATATTTTAGGGAGTTTTATGTCGGTAAGTTTCTCATTTTTGGGGGCAACTTTAATTTCATTGTGAGTTTTTTTAATTAACGTAATTATTCACATGTGTGTGTGTGTGTGTGTCAATAAACATTTATTATTTAATTTTTTTCAATGTCTTTTGATTAATTAATTGGTTTTTTAGTTTTAAAAAAAACCCACTAATTAGATCATTACGAATATCTATATATATATATTAAATATTAGGAAACTATAAAATTTAATGGGAGACGGAAAGACCAATCGATTTGATTGGGGAATCAATGGAATTGAGATAATTATCGGAAAAGAGGTTTTTTTATCTAATTAGATTTTTCCTCTTATTAAAAACAAGGACTAAAGATGAATAAGGACACTACGGATGGTGGAGGAAGTAATCTCCGGAATCGGAAGATAAAATACAAGGTATACATTAATTAATGTAAAATAATTGGTTTAATAAAATTTATTATATATTAAAATTATAAAATTTAATGGTGATGATGGAGAGGAGGGGAGAATTAATTGGATGGATTAATTTCCGCAGTATGGTATTGGAATAATTATCGGAAAAGAGGTTTTTTTATTTAATTAGTTTTTCCTCTTATTAAAAACAAGGACTACTAAGATGATCAAGGACAGTCGATGGTGGAGAAGTAATCTCCGGAGTCGAAGCTAAAATACAATGAATATAATGTATTAATTAATATAATGTATTAATTAATGTAAAATAATTGGTTTAATAAAATTAAAAATATAAAATTTAATTAATTAGATGTATTTTTTATTATAGCTCATTGCTCAATTGATGCGAAATATATAAATAGTTTTATTATTAATATAGTTATTATTTATTATTAAATATTTATTTTTATTTTTGTTTTTACATAGTTGCCGGGAAATTTACCTAAGGGAAAAACTTATGTACAAAGGTTGTTATATTATATATATACATACATATATATATATATATACATATTTACAAAGGAATGTAATATAATATTATTACTATTATTTATTTTTTATTAGATGAAATCGAAAATGAATCCATTTCGCCATTTCCATTTTTTTTTTTTTTTTTACAGTTACAATATTTACATGTTTATTTAATACATATAAATTTAGGGATTTTGGGTGCCACCAACCATAAATACATATAACATAATTTTTTTTTTATTATTTGTCTGAGATAGTTTTTCCAAAAATTGCCTAAATATTTAGATCTAGACATCATCATAAATTTTTCATTTATTTTCATAATTATTTATCAAAATTTTAAATTTTAATTCGTATAAATAGTTTGGACGAATTTTAATATACACGGAGTTTTAGCTTCCTTAAATTTTTCAAAGCCTGAAAAATTAGGGACGATTCTCCGAATTGTCGTTTTTATTTACCAGACGTTAAAAATGACTTTTTGCACCAATTCAACATTATTGAGTTCTACAACTACGTTTTCAATAAGAAAAAACCTTCAATTAATTAAATTTCCAATTATTTACATACATTAATGTATACATTGTATTTGAGCTTCGACTTCGGAAATTACTTCCCCACCATCAACTGTCCTTGATCTTCTTGAGCTTGCCAACATCTTTTTAGTCCTTGTTTTTAATAAGAGGAAAAAACTTATTAAATAAAAAAACCTCTTTTCCGATTTAGTTTCCATCCGATATCAATCCAATCTGTTAATTAATTTTTTTATTTTTATTTTTATTTTTTATTAAACCAATTATTTTACATTAATGTATACATTGTATTTTAGCTTCGACTCCGGAGATTACTTCTCCACCATCGACTGTCCTTGATCATCTTTTTAGTCCTTGTTTTTAATAAGAGGAAAAAACTAATTAAGTAAAAAAACCTCTTTTCCGATAATTATTCCAATTCCACTCATTCGATCGTTAATTAAATTTCCTAATTTTAATAAACCTATAATAATAATTGTAATTAACTATTATCATTTCCGTCCATAATTTAATTTATAATTTGAAAGTTTATATTGGAAAATAAGGACAAGTTTTTATGTGTGACTTTTTTATTTATCCACCACGTTTCATCGACTTTGCCGACTTCTTCAGGGCTTCAAATAGTCATGTCACACATTCGTTTAAATTTTCTTCTTACCTTCGTTACCATTGAAGGCCATCAGAATACAATTTACAATTTTCAAAAGATATTTGGCACATTCACAAAAAATACAATTTTTTTCTCTTTTTTACGACAACCTTATCAATACAGAACAGAACAGATAATCACTGTATATTAATATATAAGTTTAATTTATTCGAAGTTGAGATTTTTGCATATAGGGATAAAAGTGAAAAATATTTTATTCTATTTTTTGTAAGAAGTGATTACTGTTCTGTTCTGTATTGATAAGGTCGTTATTAAAAGAGAAAAAAATTGCATTTTTGTGAATGTGCCAAATATCTTTTTGAAAATTGTATTCGATACTTCGAATGAACAATGTAAGACAGAAAATTTAGACTGACTATTGAATGCCTATGAAGTAAGTAACCGGCAAAGTCGACGAAACGTTGATAAATAAAAAGTCACACATAAAAACTTGTCCTTATTTTCCCAATATAAACTTTCAAATTATAAATTGTAATTAACTATTTGCGAGTTTTAAAATTAAAGAAACAATTAATTAATAAAAGGAAATTGACCATGACAAATTGATTTATCGACCTAAAATCCCTCCAAAATCTGTGATTTTCATTGAAATCGTTGGAGCCGTTTTTCGAGAAACAGATTCTTAATAAATATATACAAGAATTGTTCATTTAGTAGTATAAAGATTAGTTCCGGAACCCTCGTTTTACAACCCTAACGTATTTTTTTCTTATTGATAGATAAATAAGTTACTTTCAATAAGAAAAAACGTCCAATTAAATTTTTTTTTAATTTTATTGAACCAATTATGAATTACATGAATTAATTAATCTATACATTGTATTTGAGCTTCGACTCCGGAGATTGCTTCTCCACCATCGACTGTCCTTGATCATCTTTTTAGTCCTTGTTTTTAATAAGAGGAAAAACTAATTAAAAAAAAAACCTCTTTTCCGATAATTATTCCAATTCCATTATGAATATACACCTTCAAATAAATTTCCTAATTTTAATATACCTATAATAATAATTGTAATGAACTATTAGCGAGTTTTTAAACTAAAAAAAATAGAAACAATATAATTAATTAATGAAAATTGATCTTGACAGATTGGTTTATCGACCTAAAAATCCCCCCAAAATCTGTGATTTTCATTGAAATCTTTGGAGCCGTTTTCGAGAAACAGATTCTATATAAATATATACAAGAATTGTTCATTTAGTATTATAAGATTAGTTCCGGAACCCTCGTTTTGCGACCTAACTTTTTTCCTTATTTCGTTTCTTTCTTAATGATAGATAAATAACTGTAGCTGTAAGTCGACTGGTAAGGATTACAGTACAGGCATTCCAGTGGATTTATCTGCCAAATTCATCCCCTTTCCCAGCTCCCCTTTCTCTTAAAGCCCTTAATCTGCTTTCATTTGAATTTTAAATTCTCAACATCAAACAGATGATATCTATATCTAGAGCAGTAGCAATAAAACGAATTTCGCCCAATGAATGGTCGATTATTAATCGGATATTCCACATGAATGGAAAAGGACTACGCTCACCACCGTGTCAAGCTCATCAATCAAAGCTTTTTTTTTTTAATTATTTCTAGATACCAATTTTGTTCTCATTTTCTCTATAGGCGAAAATCAGATGATCTTATGCTCGCAAATAAACATTTAAGGTGTTATTTATGAACAAAAATCAAATACGTCTTCAAAATCTCCATGTTTTGATAAAGAGATTATTTCTCGGTAAACGTTTTGTAAAGTTTTGATATTGTTTTCAAATGTTTGTTATTCATTTGTAGAGAGCGCCGCTTTTCACCACTATAATAAGTAGAAAAATCAAACATTATTTTCTCAAACTGGAGCTGCGAAGCCCTGCTTCAGCGGGCATCTTTCTGGCCAGTGTTTTTTGGCTTTTCGGCCCTTTCTAGCCATAAGTCAATTTACTATACTTCATTATTACTTATTTAAAATTTGTCTCTACCCAGTGATCAGATTTTAGCCGGATGGGTCGAGTCGGATTCGAACCCGGGTCCATTTGGTTAGCAAGCTGGTACGCTAACCCGAAGCCCTCGCAGTGGGTTTTAAAATAATAATTTAAATTTCCTTCCTTCCTTTTTATTTGTCATGAACTCATGAATTATTAGTGGGTTTTAAAATTAAAAAAATCACTCCGGCGTCGCGTCACGTCGTCGCGCAAGCCGATTATAATAAATATAGATATATATTAGATAGATAGATAAAGGATTTTATCATTTTCTCAAAACCGAAACTGAAAAATGGAGGATTTTTTATTTTGTTCTCTTAAATACAAAAGCCTTAATATTTTCTATGTTTTTTAAGTTATTGAGTTCAATTTTAATAGGTTGGAGTTGGTGGTATTGCACAATGAAGAAAAATAAAATGATTATTTTTTTTAAATTCTCAATATATTTCGGGTTGTTAGCCCATCGTCAGGAGTACATCAACTGTTGATTTAAAAAAAATTATTAAAATTAAAAAATGTTTCATTATAAACATACACCGCGATTTATTATTGTGTTCATATTTGGGACATAAAAGAATCTTATATATATACAGGGTGTCTCAAAAGTCAAGGATCAAACGTGAACACGAGATGGGTGAGTTCAGGATTGTCCAAAATAAATTTTTTTTTTAAATAAAACTCTCTTAGTTTTCGAGTTATGGGCATTTTTTTGAAAACGGTGAAAATCGCTACCCTGCTCTAAATATTTGAATGCTGTGGCTACGAATTTTCATATTTTATAATTCTAATTTTTGTTACGGAATCCTGAATAATACTGCTATCGATCACAAAACAGAAAATAACCAAGAGTATTATACTTTTTGAGAAAAAAAATATTTTTGTCAGATTCATGTGTCAAAAAATTTTAATCAACTAACTTTGACTCTTGATATCTTAAAAAAAAAACTGTGTCAAACAATAATGGCAAATTATCTAAAAAATTGACGCATTTAATCAAGATTTCAAAATGGTATAAAACATTCCACTTTTTTAAAAAACAAAAAATAATATTTGCATTTTTATGCGAAAGAAACTAATTTCAAAACACAATTCGTTCGTAATTGGCTAAAGGGTAGAATTTAACATGAAAACTAATTTAATTTATTAAAATATTTTTATTCAATTAAAGATTTTTGAAAAAAATCTTAAATAGTTGAATAAAATATTTATTTATTTATTTATTCAATTAAAGTAAATGTTCAAAATGTCCGCCACGAGCACGAATGCACATTTTACATCGTCTAAGGCCCGGTTGTATGTCGCAAAGTAAATGCTTTTTACCACTAACCAAGGTAGATGGTAAATGGAGCCACTGGGATGGCCAATCAGATGACAGGCACTGATTCAGTGCCTGTCATCTGATTGGCCATCCAGTCCCTTCATTTACCATCTACCGTTTGTTAGTGGTAAAAAGCATTTACTTTGAGACATACAACCGGCCCTAAGAAAGGACCGCCTCACGAGTAAAAGAAAAAGTTTATTCAAAGCGAATAGATAACCTAGCCCAACTTAAACAAAGAATCTCTGAAGCAAAAGAAGAAATAAATTGTCGAAGAAATGCAAGACTCGTGTGAGGCGGTCCTTTCTTAGACGAAGTAAAATGGGCATTCGTGCTCGTGGCGGACATTTTGAACACTTACTTTAATTGAATAAATAAATAAATAAATATTTTATTCAACTATTTAATTGAATCTTTAATTGAATAAAAATATTTTAATCAATTAAATTAGTTTTCATGTTAAATTCTACCCTTTAGCCAATTACGAACGAATTGTGTTTTGAAATTAGTTTCTTTCGCATAAAAATGCAAATATTATTTTTTGTTTTTTAAAAAAGTGCAATGTTTTATACCATTTTGAAATCTTGATTAAATGCGTCAATTTTTTAGATAATTTGCCATTATTGTTCGACACAGTTTTTTTTTAAGATATCAAGAGTCAAAGTTTAGCTGATTAAAATTTTTTAACACATGAATCTGACAAAAATATTTTTTTTCTCAAAAAGTATAATACTCTTAGTTATTTTCTGTTTTGTGATCGATAGCAGTATTATTCAGGATTCCGTAACAAAAATTAGAATTATAAAATATGAAAATTCGTAGCCACAGCATTCAAATATTTAGAGCAGGGTATGGATTTTCACCGTTTTCAAAAAAATGCCCATAACTCGAAAACTAAGAGAGTTTTATTTAATTTTTTTTTTTTATTTTGGACAATCCTGAACTCACCTATCTCGTGTTCACGTTTGATCCTTGACTTTTGGGACACCCTGTATATATTATTCCACATTATTTTGAAAAATGCAATTTAAAATATGTATATTCTAAAATATTTAAAATCATATATTCGTAAAGATTATGTGATTTTTTTTCTGACAAAATAATAAAATAAAAATTTCTTCTTTGGTTGTGGCTGACAGTGAGGTAGACTTACTGTATAGATATAGATCATACCGATTTCGATAATGCATCACTACAAGACTACAACCTATGACAAAATCAGATAAATTTCTCCGTCTATCCTCTCCTTTTTCGCTTTTTGACTTGATGAATAGTTGCTGTTAATTTATTTTTAAGTCAAGCTTTTAATTAATTTTCCCTTTAACGCACTCTCTCTTTTGCATCTAATGAAGATCTTAAACGGCCGTAATTCTCTGTCGGACAGTTATTTATTTTGTTGAAATGCCCACTTGAAAGATGACGGCCCTTTTTCTTGTGAGTCAGCGCGTTACAGATAGATGTGCATCTTTTAGCGCCTTTTTTTTTTTTTTGCAAGTTTAATTGTGCGAGAAATAATTCCTAGAGGGTTCTTGTCTGTCTGCTAGGGGGACAAAAAGACAGGAAGCTTAGCTAGTTTCGCGCATCTCTAGCCAATAAAAAAAGTATCTAAGGATAGATTAGGGAAAATAAAGAAAACCGAAAACAGAGGGTAACTGAGTCAGGATTTTATATCGTTAAGTTTAAAAAAAAAAAGGAAATACTCGGCGACCAAAATGTCAGCATCATCATCATCATTGAGTATACAGTCCTAAGACTGGTTTGATGCAACAATCCGTCTCCACTCGACTCTGTCCCCGCCAGCTGTTTGACCTCTCTAAATGTCTGGCATCCCATATCCCCCAATTATTTGGTTGAAATATTCTAATCTGGGTCTTCCCTTCCCCTTTTCTTTCCCACCTCCCCCTCCAAGATATCCCTAAGCAGTCCCCCATGTCTCAGTGTGTGCCCCATCATCTGACCTCTTCTCTTCTTCAGACTCTTCCACAAGGTTCTTCTTTCTCCGATTCTTCCAAGAACTTCTTCATTTGTAATTTTATCCATCCATTTGATATTCATCATTCTTCTGTAGCACCACATTTCGAAAGCCTCCAATCTCTTTCTCTCCGCTTTTCCAATTGTCAGGTTTCACACCCGTACATGGCTATGCTCCATACATATGTCAGCATCAACTTATAAATATTTAATTGTTTAAAAGGTTGAGACCAAAAAGGATCTCGTAGAATGGATGGATAATTCTTGTTAAAAGAAAAAAAATTCCAGCTTCACAGATGGAGCATTTTCTTTATTTAATTAGTACAAACGAGAGACGTTTCAGCCGTGACTCACAGCCATCTTCAGTCTACAACAAGGTAACATGCGAAATGTTTAAGCATAACAATAATAAAATACAATATTAACAATAATTGTAACACAGGTATACCTCACTGTTGTAAATGCAAGTGCGTTTTTATGCAAAACTCATTTTCAAACATATGACATGCATATAGCCTCCACCAGTTCATCAAAAAATAAACTACCGCCAACGGATCGTTGCTAAACTTTATCCAAATTCATTTGAAATATTAATATGT
Source organism: Forficula auricularia (assembly GCA_024734495.1). Taxonomy (NCBI): domain Eukaryota; kingdom Metazoa; phylum Arthropoda; class Insecta; order Dermaptera; family Forficulidae; genus Forficula; species Forficula auricularia. The sequence continues at coordinate 3,311,952 of JALMQS010000136.1, forward strand.
TCTAGAGTAAAGTACTTTAAAATATAATTTTAATAAAAACTTTATTTAAGCTTTTTTGTGGTCCCCAAGGTACTTAATTAGAATATTAAATTTCATCAAAATTGGTTAAGTCATTTTCAAGATATTTAGAAAAAACTAAAAAAGTACTGAAATAAAGTACTAATGTTTGTGGACCGATATGTACCAAAAACTAATCAGCGCTTTATTTTGTTAAAATTCTGGTAGGTTTTCAATTTCAATTCAATCGGTGCAACGGTGTGGAAAAATTCGTGGACGAAAAAAACGATAACACACATACATACATCCATCCCCACGCACTTCCAAAAAAAATGCCACTTTTTGGCCTCTCGTCGAGATTCCAGGTAATTTTTGGCAAAACCGTCACGTGCTAAAATTCAATCTCATTGAATACTTCAATTTGTGACCTTAATTGAGTCCATGGGTTCCGTAGTCTTTACCTGAGGACCCTTTGAAGTCGCGCTTGTCGCGAGAGCGATTCCAATACTTTCTCCCATGCTTCGCATTGGATAAAGTAAAAAAAAAAAAAATCAGATTACACAAATAATATTTTTTTTTGGTGCGTGAAAATGTTTAGGTCACTTTTAATTTGCTAAGTTGGCATTCATTATTATATAGAATTTTGAGCAATATGTCAAAGTATTTATTGGAAGATATTGTATGGATTTAATATGATTTGACAATGTTTTGTTTGTTGTATTGAGTTTTTCCTTAGCCAATTTCCCTTATTTTATTTTATTTTTATTTTAAATATCATTTGTGTAATCTGATTTTGATTTTTGATGAACTGGTGGAGCCTATATGCATGCTCTATATGTTTGAAAATGAGTTTTGCATAAAAACGCACTTGCATTTACAACAGTGAGGTATATAGTGTTACAATTATTGTTAATATTGTATTTTATTATTGTTATGCTTAAACATTTCGCATGTTACTTTGTTGTAGACTGAAGATGGCTGTGAGTCACTGGCTGAAACGTCTCTCGTTTGTACTAATTAAATAAAGAAAATGCTCCATCTGTGAAGCTGGAATTTTTTTCTTTTATCAAGAATTATCCATCCATTCTACGAGGTCCTTTTAGTCTCAACCTTTTTAAACATTTATATTTTGGACCTATCAAGTGTCTCCTATTTGATAAATATTTAATTTTTATTATATTTGTGTTTTAGCAACATAGATAAAAATTCCCATTTTGAAGTATGAATTTTTTCATATATATGTATAGATGAAACTTTGTTTGAATTGTATCAAATTTAATCTAGTTTAAAAATATATAGAGTAAATTGAAAGTTTTTGCCGAGAGTAGCAGAATTTTTATATATTGAAGGAGACAATAAAAGAGTGTGTCTTCTGCTGGAATTATAAATTTTATTTATTTATAACGAGACTATAGTTTCGAGGGCTTTGCCCTCTTCATCAGTCTATTACAATGTATTCACAGGAATTAATTTATGAATGAAAGGTTAACATTTTTCATGTGGTAAGGTTATAAATTACATAGAGTGGGCAAGTTAAGAATTGACACTTATACTTGTTTATTATTTTGACAGTCAAAATAATAAAACAGTATAAGTGTCAATTCTTAACTTGCCCTTATAGCGATGCCTTACCACATGGAAAATGTTAACCTTTCATTCATAAATTAATTACTGTGAAATACATTGTAATAGACTGATGAAGAGGCAAAGCCCTCGAAACTTTATACTTGCGACAAATAAAATAAAATTCCGCAATTCCACGCGCTTATTGTCTCCTTCCAAAATATATAGATTGGTGTTTGTCGAAAATGTGCTCTTTCTTGGTTAAAATGGGAAAAAATTGAAAAAAGTGCGAGTTTTTTGGGATTTGCGGAAACAGAAAAATCGCCAATTTTCAACTAGTGCTTGAGCCCGAACGGGTGGTCCGAGAAAAAACCTAAATAATGAAATTTGTATGAAATTTTATGAACTTTCATTTTAAATAGGAAGGCTATTTACGAAAAGTTGATAGTTTTTGAGATATAAGCAAAAAAAAAATCCGCCAAAAAATGAGATTTTTTTACCTTTTTTTGCATTTTTGACAATGTTCCGTCATGAAATTTTGTTAGCAAACCTCAGATTCTGATTCAGAACACTCAAAAACATAAAAGGTCGAAGAAATTACAACTACCACAAAACTTTTCGGGTAAAAACACAATTTAACTGGACTATTTAAAAAAATAAAAATTCCCACTAATTATCTTGCTTTGTGCACCCCCCCCCCATGAAAATTTTCTAGCTACGCCACTGCCCATGGATGCTGTGGATGCTGCGCATTCCTAAAATTTTAAAATGCCAAGAGTATTTTCATACCGTGTTAAAAATCTAATGTTAAATTTGAAAAAAACAAAATTTTGCAAATTTTTACAAAAAATCGTGTGTGTGTGTAGTGTGATTTCTATATTTGTCGAAAGACAATTACAAAAATCATTTATTAGGAAACCGATTGTACAAGTCATATGATCCTAGTCTTCTGATACGGGTGAGAATCTTGGAAAGCTGTATTGTAGGGAATCGCTTTTCGCTTATGCTTTGTTCGATAGGGTTTCTTTTTTTCAGCAGACCTGCGATGATTAAAATCAAAGTTATATGCCAAATTTCAGCTCATTAGCTACAATAGGGTAGTTGTAATTTCTTCGACCCTTTATGTTTTTGGGTGTGCTGAATAAGAATCTGAGGTTTGCTAACAAAATTTCATGATGGAACATTGTCAAAAAATCGCTTTTCGTTTATGCTTTGTTCGATAGGGTTTCTTTTTTTCAGCAGACCCTCGTTGATCGAAAACAGAGTTATATGCCAAATTTCAGCTCATTAGCCACAATCATTCAAAAATATTGTTTTTTTCTAATATTTGATCAGAAAGTTTAAAATTTACTCAATTTTTCGTATTAGAAATACAAATATTTTGGTATGAGAATGAACTTTCTACAGGGGTTTTTTCTCGCCCAATAAAAATTACATATAGAAAATATTCTTGCTTCAAAATAGGATTTTTTTCTCCATAGAAAAGGAAAGGTGGAAATACATAAGAATCAGCTATTTTTGAGCCCGAAACATTTTCATTGTTGGGACAGTGTTTTTTGTATTTTAGCAATATGGAGAAAAATTCCTATTTTGAATCATGATTTTTTTTTAATGTAATGTTTATTGTGCGAGAAAAAAACCCTATAGAAAGTTCATTCTCATACCAAAATATTTGTATTAAGTAAATTTTGAACTTTCTTGATTTAAATAATGTCAGATATTAGAAAAAAATACAAAACAGTATTTTTGAATGATTGTGGTTAATGAGCTGAAATTGGGCATATAACTTTGTTTTCAATCAACGCAGGTCTGCTGAAAAAAGAAACCCTATCGAACAAAGCATAAGCGAAAAGCGATTCCCTACAATACAGCTTTCCAAGATTCTCACCCGTATCAGAAGACTAGGATCATATGACTTGTACAATCGGTTTCCAAATAAATGCTTTTTGTAATTGTCTTTCGACAAATATAGAAATCACACACAAACACACTTTTTTTGTAAATTTATCGATAAACACAAAATTTTGTGTTATTTTTCAAATTTAACTTGTTTTTTTTTTTTAACACGGTATGAAAATACTCTTTGCATTTTAAAATTTTAGGGATGCGCAGCATCCACAGCATCCATGGGCAGTGACGTAGCTAGAAAAATTTTCATGTGGGGGGGGGGGGCACAAAGCAAAATAATTAGTGGGAATTTTTATTTTTTAAAACAAATAGTCCAGTTAAATTGTGTTTTTACCCGAAAAGTTTTGGGGTAGTTATAATTTCTTCGACCCTTTATGTTTTTGGGTGTGCTGAATCCGAATCTGAGGTTTGCTAACAAAATTTCGTGACGGAACATTGTCGAAAATGCAAAAAATATATAAAAATAATCTCATTTTTTGGCGTTTTTTTTTGCTTATAACTCGAAAACTATCAACTTTTCGTAAATAACCTTCCTATTCAGAATGAAAGTTCATAAAATTTCATACAAATTTCATTATTTAGGGTTTTTCTTCGACCACCCGTTAGGGCTCAAGCGCTAGTTGAAAATTTGCGTATTTTTTCTGTTTCCAAAAACTCGCACTTTTTTTGATTTTTTTCCACTTTAACCAAGAAAAAGCACGTTTTCGACAAACACCATTCTATACATTTTTAAACTAGATTAAATTTGCTACAATTCAAAGAAAGTATCATTTTAATTGGATAATGGTAACCCGTGCCGTAATGAGGTTGAATTTTTGAAAAACTGCAATTTTTTGCAAAAAATCGTAGTTTTTCTTAAAATGAAAGCCACTAATCCTAGAAACTTGATTTCTGTCTCATTCTCTAGGAAATTTTGTTGACTTGAACATTTTCTTGGACAATTTTTTGATAAAAGTCTTAGATTTATAGATATCCAGCATTTTACATGACATTATTGAGAATTGCATTTGTAGGAAATTTTATGAACTTTTATTTTGAAAAGGAAGGTTATTTACGAAAAGTTGATAGTTTTCGAGTTATAAGCAAAAAACCTCCAAAAAATGAGATTTTTTACATTTTTTTTTTGCATTTTTGACAATGTTCCGTCACGAAATTTTGTTAGCAAACCTCAGATTCGAATTCAGCACACCCAAAAACATAAAGGTTCGAAGAAATTACAACTACCCTATTGTAGCTAATGAGCTGAAATTTGGCATATAACTTTGTTTTCAATCAATGCGGGTCTGCTGAAAAAAAGAAACCCTATCGAACAAAGCATAAGCGAAAAGCAATTCATACAGCTTTCCAAGATTCTCACCCGTATCAGAAGACTAGGATCATATCACTTGTATAATATAACCGGTTTTCAAATAAATGACTTTTGTAATTGTCTTTGGACAAATATAGAAATCACCCATACACACTTTTTGGTAAATTTATAGATAAACGCAAAATTTTGTGTTTATCATTTTATTAAATCTCACAAAAAAATTAAAACTCATTTCGATAATTTTAAGTCGTATTCTTAAAACTGTATAGAGTTCAACTGTTGTTAATTTTAAAACAGCCTTTTAATATTAAGCGACCTAATTAACCAGTTAATTAATTATTTATGTTTGATAATTGGAATTTTATTTTATTAAATCTCACAAATAAATAAGAAAATATATTTTAAATTAAAAAAATTCAAATTTAACATTGGTTTTTTTTTGGAGAGGAATGATATTAGCAAACCAATCGACTTGATTGGGGAATAATGGAATTGAAATAATTATCGGAAAAGAGGTTTTTTTATCTAATTAGATTTTTCCTCTTATTAAAAACAAGGACTAAAGATGAATAAGGACACTCGATGGTGGAGAAGTAATCTCCGGAATCGAAGCAAAAATACAATGTATACATTAATTAATGTAAAATAATTGGTTTAATAAATTTATAAAAAAAGTTTTTTTTTTTTATTTAACACGGTATAAAAATACTCTTGACGTTTTAAAATTTGAGGGATGCTCAGCATCCATGGACCACACGCCACTGATCAGTATGTTTAATTTTAAATTATAAAATAAAAAAATTTTCATTAGTAGTTGATACGAAATTGATGCTCAGTTGATTTTCTGATTTCATTTTTATAAAATGCTAAACTAATCTGACCCAATAATCGGGAGAAAGAATAGCTCTCGTTATAATAGCTCTAGACCAAATTCCTTTCATTTGTTTGATCCGTGATGCATCCCTGGTCTACCGCCCCCGGGGCGGCTCTAATCATAGACTAGAATAACGGCGCCTAATTGCCGAAAAATAGACAGGGGACCCCCCGAGGGGTTTTTCCAATTCGAATCTCTCTTCTAACCCTTTAAGATCCAGAGCACAATCCTCGGACAAATTACAATTGAACTATAAACATCATATGTTCTTTTTTTTGTTGTTTCAAATAATATCTGTTTAATTTATGAGATGATTGTGTTTAAATTATAGCCCTTTGACGTTTCCTAATGCATATAAAGACACCTTCAAAAATAATCTTCATTAGAAATCAAACAGACACTTAACTAAGTGTATTTGTGTGTGTATGGAAAGGAATATTTCGAAATTGGTGATTAATATTTATTAGCGAGGGATTGGCCCTTCATCTATATTTTAACTCAATTATTAGGGACATAAGCTTAAATCATCACTAATTTTAGGACATATACTAAAACTGTATATAGTTCAACTGTTTTTAATTTTAAAGCAGCCTATTTAATATATAGAAACCTAATTAACAAGTTAATTAATTAATCGAATATCTTTTTATATACTTAATTGGAATTATTTTATTAAATCTCACAAATTAATTTAAAAATTTGGATAAATATTAAAACTCATTTCCTTTAATTACATCATTAATTTAAAGTCCTACTTATTAAAACTGTATTATAGTTCAACTGTTGATAATTTTAAAGCAGCCTTTTAATATTAAGCGACCTAATTAACCAGTTCATTAATTATTTATGTTTGATAATTGGAATTATTTTATTAAATCTCACAAATTAATTAATATTTGCGTAAATATTAAAACTCATTTCGCTAATTTTAAGTCTTATTCTTAAAACTGTATTATAGTTCAACTGTTGTTAAATTTAAAGTAGCCTTTTAAAATTATGCGACCTAATTAACCAGTTATTAATTAATTATTTATATTTGATAATTGGACTTATTTGATTAAATCTCACAAATTAATTAATATTTGGGTAAATATTAAAACTCATTCCTCTAATTTTAAGTCGTATTCTTAAAACTATTTAATAGTTGAACTGTTGTTAATAACTTTTAAGGAGATAGGTGTTGGTTCTAGGTGAAAATTTTTTATATAATAATAAAAATTGGATAAAATTGAGAGGTGGGTTTCACAACAAAATGAAATAAAACTAAAATTAGTTTAGAATTCGATATATTTCGGGTTGTCAGCCCATCTTCAGGAGTCAGAGAAAACTACTGTTAATTTTAAAACACCCTTTTAATATTAAGCTACCTAATTAACTAGTTACTTAATTAATTATTTATTTATCGTATTTGGAATTATTTCATTAACTCTCGCAAAAATGAATAAGAAAATATATTTTAAATAAAATTTGATGAGAAATTAAAGACGATCGGAGATGGGAGGATGATGATTGGGAGATTAACAAACCAATCGACTTGATTGGGGAATAATGGAATTGAAATAATTATCGGAAAAGAGGTTTTTTTATCTAATTAGATTTTTCCTCTTATTAAAAACACGGACTAAATATGAATAAGGACACTCGATGGTGGAGAAGCAATCTCCGAAATCGAAGCTAAAATACAAGGTATACATTAATTAATGTAAAATAATTGGTTTAATAAAATTTATAAAAAAAAAAAAATTAAAGACGATCGGAGATGGGAGGATGATGATTGGGAGATTAGCAAACCAATCGACTTGATTGGGGAATAATGGAATTGAAATAATTATCGGAAAAGAGTTTTTTTTATCTAATTAGATTTTTCCTCTTATTAAAAACAAGGACTAAAGATGAATAAGGACACTCGATGGTGGAGAAGTATTCTCCGGAATCGAAGCAAAAAATACAATGTATACATTAATTAATGTAAAATAATTGGTTTAATAAAATTTATAAAAAAAATTAAAGACGATCGGGAATGGATTGGGATTAATTTCCGCAATATGGTATTGGAATAATTATCGGAAAAGAGGTTTTTTTCTATAATTAGTTTTTTCCTCTTATTAAAAACAAGGACTAAAGATGATCAAGGACACTCGATGGTGGAGAAGCAATCTCCGGAATCGAAGCTCAAAAACAATGTATGCATAAATTCATGTAAAATAATTGGTTTAATAAAATTTATAAAAAAAATAATAAATTTATTAAAGACCATTTCTGTTTAAAAGACATGATGTCTTTGCAATCGCTAATTTTAAACTGTATACTTAAAACTGTTTTTAAACTTTAAATTTTAAAACTAAGAACTAATTAACTGGTTAATTAATTAATTAATTGTATTTCATAATTGGAATTATTTTATTAACTTTCACAAATAAATAGGTAAATATACTATTTTTAATTAGAATTTAGTAACAAATTAAAACCCATCGATAATTTTAAGACTTATATTACTTAAACTGTTACTAATTTTAAACCAACCCATATGATTTTTTTAAACTAAGCGACCTAATTAACCAGTTAATTAAATAATTATTTATATTAAATAAAATATTAATAAAATTTTTATTATGGAGTGGAGCGGGTTCTACCCCCCCCGTAATTAGGCCTCTGAGGAAATAATAATAAAATATCAAGGCTCTATTTGGGGTTTGGATTTATATACCAACATTTGCCATTTGTGACAGAATTTTTTTTTTATAATTCAAATTTTAAAGAAATGAATAAATAAATAAAATATTTGTTTCATTTTTTATTTATTTTTTAACAGGAATTTGCAATAAATTATTTGATTGAATTTATGTTTTAAATAGGTATATTTCAGCTATGCTTAACTGCCTAGGCTAATTGTCATTCTAGCATAGATCATTCGTCGCTAGGTTTGTTAAGAAAGTAAGAATCTTCTCCAAAGTTTTTTTTTCCAATTAGTCGCCGCTTAAAGGCGGAGACGGAGGGGGGTGGGGGTGGAAGGGGGTGTATAACTGTGGCTGACGGTTTATTAATAGTAAATAGTAAAATATTTAACGACTATGAGATAAAAGAAGAGAGGAAGCTAAGCCAGCCAGCCGGCTTGGCTAGGTTTCTTAGCCGTGAATGAACCAGCCAGCAAGCAAGACAATTAGCGAACTCGTAAATGCATTAATAGAGTCCTAACGAACCAATTGGTCCCTCTGGCACATTGCCTCCTGGTCGGAACACCCCCTGCTCAACAAATACGCTTCTTCTTGGTGGAACACACAGTGGCATTTAGAAGCCTCGTGGCTAGAATTATTTATTTATTTATTTTAAATACATAAACATATATTTATTTAAAGTGTTGACTTTTGGTAGTCACTTGGAATTACTCGTTAAAAGCCCTGCCTGCCGGGTGGCTTTAGTATTAGTTTTTTTTCTTCTATTTGAAAAGATTTACCTATCAAGAAATTTAAAACCGAGAATCAAAGATCTTATTATCTACTCTTATTAAACGAGTAAAAATTGTTTATTTGTATATTTGTATCTTAGTTCTATTTTGAAAACGACTCTAACGATTTTGATGAAATTTACGGGTTAGGGGGTTTTTGAGGTGACAATTCGATCTGTCACGGTCTCATCTTCGACAAAATTGTTTTTGATGGGTTTTTCGTAATCAAATTAATTATTATCAGGTAGAAAAATGCCAATCTTAGGATTTTAAAAAAGGTTTTCCTTTTACTTTTGTACCCAGACAGACAGATAATGGGTTGGGTTAATTCATTGTTCTCAAAGGTCTTGAAGAAGTATTGTGATTGTGGTTTTTAACATATTTTGTCCTACCTAAACGTTAAAATTATTAATAATTGTTTTTATAAAGAATCTTATTTATTTAATAAAATAAAAAAATAATCAAGAATTTATTTAAAAATATCTTTCGCATAAGCAGGTATAAATTTTCTGAAAAAATAACACATTTTGATATGTTGTGTTATTTATTAACAATTGGATGAATAAAAATGAATCATGTGGTTGAATTAAAACAGGTGCAGGAGGTGGGGTGCAGTGGTGGGGGATCCGTGGTAGGGTGAGGTTTTGGGGGTGAGGTCGAGCGGGGTGGGGGTGGGGGGTTATAGTGGGTGAATACTATATATATTTGTATTTTTTTTTAATTTTTAAACTGCTCTCAAATAAAAATCGACCTTTTTATCAGAATTTTAAATTAAAAATAATATTAATATATAACTTTTAACTGAAGCAAAAAGTTGCCGAGCATCGTCTCGGTGGCTCCAAGTACTTCTTATTATAATATTAGTTTTTTAATCAATAACTCCCCCCCCCCCACACTTTATTTGTAACCAATGTATTTATAATTTTTTTCTGATTTCCTGTTTTCTCATTCTAGCCACTGAAGAAGTCGAAATAAATCGACGGAACCCATTGGCCCATTTAATAAAATCTCAAGTCCTAATAAAAAAAAACACGCTTTTATATCAAAATTCATTAAAAAGCAAAAAATAATTTTTACTTTACCATACAGGGTATGGTCAAGTATTGTAATCGTGCATGAAAAAAGTGGGTTTTTTTCCTTCTTTTTTTCGAAATATCTAAAAAAACGGCTGAAACTATTTCGATTAAAAAAATTGAGCGAAACCATGGCATTGCGCTCTACAAAAAAGCTCTAATAAGTGAACATCGAAAAAATTATATTTTTCGAGATAATAATTGTTTTGTCAAAATGTCTGTTAGTTAGTTAATCTGTGCGTTACCAAATTTGTGGACGAGCTAGCTCAAAAACTAGAGTGAATATTGAAACCAAATTTCACAGGTAGTTTTGGCCCATTGAGATTAAGAGCTGATTAGATTTTGGTGCATATCGACCAAAAATTAAGGGGGTTGAGGGGGGGTTAAAAAATCTAGGTCGTTTGAGCAAACTCAACCAAATTTTGTATACATAATCAGTGGGTCCCCAGAAGTCTAAAAATGCAAAAACTAACCACCAAAAATGGGGGGGGGGTCAAAAAATGAAAATCTTAGCCATTTACCAACTCTCCCAAATTTTGTATACATAATCAGTGGGTCCCAAGAAGTCTAAAAATGCAAAAAATAACCGCCGGAAATGGGGGGGGGCAAAAAAATGAAAATCTTGGCCATTTACCAACTATTCCAAATTTTGTATACATAATCAGTGGGTCCCCAGAAGTCTAAAAATGCAAAAAACTAACCACCAAAAATGGGGGGGGGGTCAAAAAATGAAAATCTTAGCCATTTACCAACTCTCCCAAATTTTGTATACATAATCAGTGGGTCCCAAGAAGTCTAAAAATGCAAAAACTAACCGCCCGAAATGGGGGGGGGGGCCAAAAAATGAAAATCTTGTCCATTTACCAACTCTCCCAAATTTTGTATACATAATCAGTGGGTCCCCAGAAGTCTAAAAATGCAAAAGCTAACCCCCCTCCCCCACATGATTATAAATAATTTTATTAAATATTGAATGTAAGTGAGGGGCTAGGTTGTATGGTAAAGTCAAGTGAATGGCCACATCAGAACACGTCAGCTTATTTCTTTAGCACTCAAAAAACTTCCTATATGAAAAATCAAAGCGTTTTTCTCATAGGTATTAGACCTTTTTTATTAAGTTTGTTTAGACCTAACCTCTTTGTTTAATGAACCGATTTCGATGGTTCTTTTTTTATCCGAAAGGGTGTCTTAGGGATGGTGTCATATTAATTTGGTCAAGTTCTGATGATATGATCACTATTAATGACATCACTAAAAAGAGAAAAATAAAAATAATTTTTAAGATAAAAATAAAAACCGACTTCAAAAAATTAAATGCAACAAATAAAATACACTAAAAGGTGTAAAATAATTATTATCTTATTTAGTTACAACTAAACGGCGAAATATTAACATGAAATTACTTTTTGAAGTCGGTGCCAAACATATATCTTTTATGAATCGCACGGATCTTACTTAGTACGTTTGGCGGGTACTCTCGCTTATAGGTATAGTTTGTTTGGCACCGACTTCAAAAAATAATTTCATGTTAATATTTCGTCGTTTAGTTGTAACTAAATAAGATAATAATTATTTTATACCTTTTAGTGTATTTTATTTGTTGCATTTAATTTTTTGAAGTCGGTTTTTATTTTTTTCTTAAAAATTATTTTTATTTTTCTCTTTTTAGTGATGTTATTAATAGTGATCATATCATCAGAACTTGGCCAAATTAATATGACACCATCCCTAAGACACCCCTTTCGGATAATAAAAGAACCATCGAAATCGGTTCATAAACAAAGAGGTTAGGTCTAAACAAACCTAATAAAAAAGGTCTAATACCTATTAAAAAAAAAAAACGAAAAAAAATGGGACCAATCGGAAGCTAGACTGGACCCAATGCAAAAAAATTTCAAAATCGGTTGACAATTGGCGGAGATATGAGGTAACATAGGCACAAAAAAAAAAAAAAATCAGTCGAATAGAGAACCTCCTCCTTTTTTGAAGTCGGTTAAAAAAAAACTCCGTTTTTTATTTATTATTTAATTCCCTACTCTTCCTGTTTTAATTGATAAATAATAATTTGAAATAATAATAATAATAATAATAAACTAGGTAGAATTTTGGAGATTCCATTTTTTAATAACTAGAAGAATGATGGATATATATTATATATATGTTGTTTTTTTTACTTTCACTATATATATAAATGAGAAACTTGCGTGATGAGATAAAATAAGAAACGAAATTGGATATCCAAGTATTAGAGAAGTTCATTCTTCCTGTTAAATCACTCAACATATATATTTATTGTAACAGGAATAGGTATATATAGGTAGAAACGGCAAGGTGTAGGTATTTATCGTTTGAAGCCAAGGTGGAACGACCCTTGCTTGCTAGCTGCTTCTTCCTGGGGCAATATCCGTCGCCTAAACCTACTACTACTACTACTAATACACCTTACTATCATATCCGCCCCAACAAGTATTCAACCCCCCGCCCTTCAGCAAACAACAAATTTTACCCGGGCACTTTGCAATGGGGCGAAAATAGATACAAGACTTTTATATTTAAACAGAAAATATATGGTGTGATTTTTGTTGAAATTTAACACTGGTTTTTAAATTACATACATGTCAAAAGTTAGTTAAATTTATTATAAAACAATTTTTACATTAAAAATAAATTTTGTTATAAAATTTGTGGCGCTTTACAAAACTGTCGGTAGAGCGGGCCACATATTCAATCACTTTCAACACACAAGTTGTATTTTAACAGAAAAACAAACAAATATACAAAAATATTGATATTTCTAATATACATCACACACATGCAATCACATGTAAACATTTATCATATATAAATTACCACAAGGCGAGTGGACGCAGGTGAACTTGTAAAGAAAGAGATGATACTATTCGATACACTTCGGGCTACCGTACCATTGAGAGACCCCCGTTGTGTAGTTATCACCTCAATCTTCCGTATACTGGGTGATTCACGGTCGATGGCACGTTAGACGTCTATGGAAAACGGAACGCAGGATTTTTCTGAAAATTTAGCCTCTTATATTTTCTTACTTGTTCTATCGATCTAAAATATTTCAGCATTGCGGCGTTTCGGATTCCATCGAAAAGTCGTTGCGAATTTATTTTTTTAAATCTCCCAAAATGATCCCAAATATTGATTATTCAAACGAAGTTTTTATAGTACAAAATAAATAATTTCAAACCAAGTTCTTATGGTACAAAATAAATATATTTCCATGGTTAGTTAAAATTAAATTCATTAAAATGTAATTTTTCACGAAAAAGCGGCTTTATTAAGACAACTTGATGTTTTAGCTATAGGGACCTGATATATCGTGTTAAGCATTTTTCTTCATCTTTGAATTTATTGAGTAATATACGGGGGTCTCATTTGAAAAAACGAACTTTTGACCCCTTTTATGAATAGCGGAAATAATAGTAATCTTAGCACGCCCTGTATAATATGGAGTCGATTTTTTGGCGTAATTTAAATACTTCGGGTCTGTCTAAACTACCACAAAGATATCAACTTTCCATCAATTGAGAGCACTAATTTATTAATTTAGGCCATGTTTAGGAACATATTTAACACAAATTATTTTTTATCTCGAAAACCGATTGAGATAGGTATAAGACAATATTATCAAAAAAGTATTTTAATAAAAGGGCGGTTCTAAAAACGTGTTAATATACGGGGTGTTCCATTAAAAAAAATAAAGTTGATACGACTTTTCGATGGAAGCCAAAAATGTCGCAATGCTGAAAATATTTTAGATCGATAGAACAAGTAAGAAAATGTAAGGTACTAAATTTTCAGAAAAATCCTGCGTTTCCGTTTTCCATAAACGTCTAACGTGGCATCGACAGTGAATCACCCTGTATGTTTTTGTATTTAAGCACTACTGTATTAGTGTATTCTACTTGTGAAAAAATACTCAAAAAAATTAAATGTTCAAATAATAATTATTTGTCCTCAAGCTTTTTCTGCGGATTTTCCTGTTCTTTTTATATAATTTTCTTAGATTTACCAAAAATTCTACCACTTTGTTCATAATCCATAGGGATTTGTGTTTTATATACTACTGTTGGATTAGATATAAGATCCTTTTTTTAATTAAAATCATACAAACTCTAGATTAAATTAAATTAAAAAAATAAATTTAAATCAAAATCTAGCTTTATTAAATAGAGGGTTTGCTTGTAAAATATTTTTTTTTATTTTTAATAGAAAATATTTCATATAAATAAAGAAAAGAAAAGTATTCTTATAAGCTAGGAAAAAAAAAGTATGGAGAAAACGTATTAGGATGTTTTGTTTATTTTTTATTTATTATAATAATTTTTCTTTTTTTTTGTTGCAGGTAAGGATTCCTCTCTGCTGTTTATTTTCTTCTTCATTTTAAGTAGTAAGTGAAACAATAAATACTATATAGATTAGTCCAGATTAATTTGCCGCAACGCTGACGTAATGCCGCCGACAGGGAGCGCCGTCGGCATATTTGCGGCAAATTTGAAATATAATCGTAATTTGGACTCGAATTTTGAAATGAAACAGTCCAAATGATTTTAAATTAAGAAACATTAAATATATTGATAATTATTCCTCCTCCCCGCACCCCTCACCACTCAAAAATTAAATATTCAATTTGCTTTTCTTTGCGCCCGAGTTTCTCATGGCAATACTGGAGCAGCCTGTCATACAAACAACACCTGATCTCTTTTAAATATTTGGAGCCTTATATCGATTATCGATCCCAAATTTTAAAAAAAATGATATAATATAATTTTCCTCCTCACACGATCCCACTTATTTAAATAAATCTACATATTTCCACACAAAAAATATCACAATGCTGTAGATTATAGAAATAAGAAATACTCCCAGATTTATATCTAGAGTCTCATTTCTGTAGCTGTGTCAGGACGAAAATGAGGCGAAACTTTTAAGAGAGTATGTATTTTCGGGAGTTTACAGGTACACATTTGGAGTGTGGTTTTTTAAGAGGAATAAAATTTTTGGACCGAGACGCCGCCCGCCAGGGCATCAACCCACACGAAAAGCTCGTTATTTAATAATTTAATCAAGTTGATGCAGCAGCGCAAAACTAAAATTTGCACCCTACAGATATACAGTGAGTCCTCGACTTACGAAACTAACAATAAATAAATAAATAAATTTTAGTTGTTTAGTGGTAGTAGTGTGGTGGTGGGGGTAACCCAGTTATGGATCTTAAGCCTAATAGTGGGTAATTTTCATAAAGGTCGTATAGGGATCATGTGCAAAATTTCGTCTTCCATTAAAGACTCTAAGACTTATATTAATAGTTCTAATTTTTTGAACTCCCTCCCCCAACTTTGGCCCCCGAAAAAATGATAATTCTCTTTTTTTAATATAGGTTGATTTTATGGTATATTTCATTTTTAACCGACTTCAAAATAAGGAGGAGGTTCTCTATTCGACTGAATGTTTTTTTTTTGTGCCTATCTTACCTTATATCTCCGCCAATTGTGAACCGATTTTGAAAATATTTTTTGCATTGCGTCCAGTCTACGTTCCGATTGGTCCCATTTTTTCGTAGGTATTAGACCTTTTTGTTAGGTTTGTTCAGGACTAACTTCTTTGTTTATGAACCGATTTCGATGATTCTTTTTATTGGAAAGGGGTATCTTAGGGATGGTACAATATTAATTTGGTCAAGTTCTGATGATATGATCACTATTAATAACATCACTAAAAAGAGAAAAATAAAAAATTTTTAAGAAAAAATAAAAACCGACTTCAAAAAAATTAAATGCAACAAATAAAATACACTAAAAGGTATAAAATAATTATTATCTTATTTAGTTACAACTAAACGACGAAATATTAACATGAAATTACTTTTTGAAGTCGGTGCCAAACATATACCTTTTATGAATCGCTCTCGACGGGTCTTACTTAGTACGTTTGGAGGATATGCTTGCTTATAGGTATAGTTTGTTTGGTACCAACTTCAAAAAGTGATTTCATGTTAATATTTCGTCGTTTAGTTGTAACTAAATAAGATAATAATTATTTTATACCTTTTAGTGTATTTTATTTGTTGCATTTAATTTTTTGAAGTCGGTTTTTTATTTTTTTCTTAAAAATTATTTTATTTTTCTCTTTTTAGTGATGTTATTAATAGTGATCATATCATCAGAACTTGACCAAATTAATATGACACCATCCCTAAGACACCCCCTTACGGATAAAAAAGAACCATCGAAATCGGTTCATAAACAAAGAGGTTAGGTCTAAACAAACCTAATTAAAAATATCTAATACCTATGGAAAAAAAAACGAAAAAAAAATGGGACCAATCGGAAGCTAGACTCGACCCAATGCAAATTAATTTTTCAAAATCGGTTGACAATTGGCGGAGATATGAGGTAACATAGGCACAAAAAAAAAAAAAAAAAAAAAAATTCAGTCGAATAGAGAACCTCCTCCTTTTTGAAGTCGGTTAAAAATAAAAGAAAGACATCTTATGTATTTTTTGGTTTTTATGGATCAAGTAAAAATGTACTAAATAGGTCTTTTTTAAATTCTTTTACTTAAGATTCAGGGCCTTTTTTTCATTTTACTATATGAAAAAAGGTTGCTAAAAATACGTAGCATATGTTAGAACATAATTAGAAAACCTATTAAAATATTTTTTACCAAAATTGAGACCTGGCCATCTAATATATTTTGAAATAAATTATTGATTATTTTTTTTATTCTAATCAATGAATAAAAAAAATTATTAAAACTTTTATTAATAATAATTCAAAATCTTTGAGGAGAAAAATATGTATTTATAATGTTATTTGTCAAAAGGATAAGTCCATTAAAAATGGTCTTTTAAAACAATGACCTTTCACAACGAGGGGGTGGGGGGTTATTAGGGCAGGGGGTGAATGTAATGTAACTAATCCCAGCACCTCCACCACACGAGGGGGTGGGGGGTTATTAAGGGGCAAGGGGGGGTGAATGTAACTTATGTACTAGGGAAATTGGGCTTTATTGTTACGTTATCTTAGTTTAATCTGCTTCGCTATTTGTTGATGGGGTGGGTGTGTCCCTCAGTGACTGATCCAAGTGGCACGTCCCTGAAATGGAGGATGAAATTTGAGGTGATGAGTGAAGGATGTAGGGAAATGGGCTTCCTGGTACTAATGCTATAAATAATGTTATACAGACCAGCGGTTATAATAGACAATGATATAGTTTTATTCCTTAGCAGTACAATTAGTTGAGGTGAGGTAGAGAGTGTCGTACACGGCAAACTCGTTTGGGTCCAGCGGGATTATTGATAGACTCGTCGCTGCTGAAGAACGGCCGGTGAGAATAATATATATATAATGGGTTTGAGCGCCGACTTCGAAGGTGTGCTTCTCGGGTCTCAATGTAGATAATTATATATATATCAGCGGTATGCGCCTTGTATGCCGGAAGTCCTGGTATTAGCGATGAACGTGTACCATTAATACTGGGCCTTAGATGACGAAGGTTACTCGATGAAGAAAGGAATATAGAACATATATATATATATATCAGGAGAAGTTGCAGCTTTTGGCTCTCTCGCTGTGGTAATAATAATAGAATGTGTATTGTCAATTCGCCTCACTCATGTCATGTCAATGACTTGCGGAACTTGAATATAACAGTATTTGTGTAGATATATTCTGAGCACTTGATAGCAGTAGATGCTCACTCTCTCTCCTGACAATGACTGACTGTCGGAACTTGCTCATGTCAATGCTCTTCTATGTTGTTAATCGTTGGTCATTTACTATGCTTTCCCAGAACTCATTGGTTTCCCTTGTTTGATGATCAATTGATTGCCTCAATTAGACTTTAATTATGAATAAAAATAAGAAGTAATTAATTATTGAAATAAATTATGGTTCAATCCACAGGACCATTGCAACCCCATGGCTGAGATTGCTCAAAGGGCTTAGATTTTTCATTTGGGTGCACCAAAATCTAATCAACTCTTAATCTTAATCGACCAAAACTACGTGTGAAATTTGGTTTCGATATTCACACTAGTTTTTGAGCTAGCTCGGCAACAAAAATTTGATAACGCACAGACTAACAGACTAACAGACATTTTGACAAAACAATTATTATCTCGAAAAATATAATTTTTTCAATGTTTACTTATAAGGGTTTTTTTGTAGACCGAAAGCTATAGTTTTGCTCAATTTTTTTAATCAAAATAATTTCAGCCGTTTTTGAGATATTTCGAAAAAAGAAGGAAAAAAAAAACACTTTTTTCATGCATGATTACAATACTTGACCATACCCCTGTATGGTAAAGTAAAAAGGAAACATTTTTTAAAACCTCAAACTTACCATACCACTTTACCTGCGAATAATATTACTTTGATTATGAAAAAAAAAAACCTATCAAATTAAAGTTAAATCAAAGATGAGATCCTGATAGATTGATTTCTCGACCCAAAAACTGATTTTCATTGTTTTTGAAAAACTCAAAGTGGTCAATGGTCATTTTAGTCTCACTAATAAGGCCTATCTATTAATCGATATTGTTTCCAAAACAAGTCGAGATAAATTGTAAAAGAGTAAGCTTAATAAAAAAACCCAACTTTTTAAAATCCTTTAAGAATTGTCAAAGTTATTCAAGAGTTCCATTGACCCCTTTGAGATCATCATCATTGAGTATACACTCCTAAGACTGGTTTGATGCAACAATCCGTCTCCACTCGACTCTGTCCCCCGCCAGCTGTTTGACCTCTCTAAATGTCTGGCATCCCATGTCCCCAATTATTTGGTTGAAATATTCTAATCTGGGTCTTCCCCTCCCCTTTTCTTTCCCACCTCCTCCAAGATATCCCTAAGCAGTCCCCCATGTCTCAGTGTGTGCCCCATCATCTGACCTCTTCTCTTCTTCAGACTTTTCCACAAGGTTCTTCTTTCTCCGATTCTTCCAAGAACTTCTTCATTTGTAATTTTATCCATCCATTTGATATTCATCATTCTTCTGTAGCACCACATTTCGAAAGCCTCTAATCTCTTTCTCTCCGCTTTTCTAATTGTCCAGGTTTCACACCCGTACATGGCTATGCTCCATACATATGTCTTCAATAGCAACTTCCTGTTTTCTAAGCTGATTGAGGAGGACCATAGGTAGTAGTTTTTGTTTTGAATTAAACCCCATTTTCGCTTGTGCAATTCTCGATTTAATTTCGTTTTTTCGCTCCTCCCATCCCATGTTATTTTACTTCCTAGGTAGCGGAATTCCTTAACTCCTTCTAGGTTTTCTTGGTTAATTTTGATGCATTCCTGTCTCGTTTGTTCTTTTTTGTACATACTAGGACCTTGGTTTTATTCTTGTTTATTTTCATTTTGATTTCTTCTATTAGGATTTGGTTAATTCCATTCAGGGCGTCCTCTAATTCTTTTTTATTGCTTCCTAGAATGGCAATATCATCGGCAAATCTTAACATTTGGGATGGCAGGAGTGAGCATTATTATGAATAAAAAAATAGGGCCAAGGGTAAAGAATTATCTACGCGTAAGCGAAAGGATTGTTATGATCACAGTTGATTCGAAACCTTTCAGATGGCGCACCTCTTATTTAATAATGTAAGATATATATATATATTCTCTCTTAAAGAATAAATTATCGCTAATTTTGAAATAATAATAACACTGTTAGTCGTTTATCTTAAGCCAAAACGCTAGCTAGCGTTTGGATGTTGTACTGTACAAGTATCTGTGTTTTTGCCGGCGTGGCGCACTCACTCCCCAATGCACCACAGGGGCTTAACCATCATCATCCCCCGAGCAATTAGTCTCTCCTAGGGATGCCTTTGTTTGCTCCTTGAACTTTCCCCTCGAAACTCTCTCTCTAAGTAGTAGTAGTATGCCTGCAGAAATCGATCCTGTATATACTACATAGGTGAGGTGTATAGTATATGTATATATGTATAGAAGTATCATATAGTATATGAACCCGAGGGGAAAAGCTCGCTTGCTGCTTGCTTTCATCATCTGTGGGTATTAATTACTTCCAGCCGACTGTCAGGCCTTTTTAATCCTTTTAATTTTCATTCAATTTATAATTATAAATCGTATATACCTACCTTCAGAAATATTTAATCTTATTAAACGAGCAAAAATTTATTCGTATGTTCTGTCTATATCATAGTTATTATTAAATATATATTTTCTATATGATTCTGAAAAGAAATAAAAATATTCGAGCACTGATGAAGGGGAGTGGAGTTATGTTTCCTTCGATGACGTTTTTAAACCCTGAAGAAGGAAGGAAAATTCTCCGAAACATCGGCTTTCAAGACGATGAAAATGACCAGTCCAAAAAATTATTTTATTCGGAATTATATCTTTCATTATTCTTAAGGGCTGACTTTCCTTTATCTACTCTTCAGTGAAATTATACCAGTCCATCTCAAAAGGAAAATACCACTAATTAATTATTTTTTTATAAATTTTATTAAACTAATTATTTTACATAAATTTATGCATACGTTGTTTTTGAGCTTCGACTCCGGAGATTACTTCTCCACCATCGAGTGTCCTGATCATCTTTTAGTCCTTGTTTTTCATAGAGGAAAAAACTAATTAAAGAAAAAACCTCTTTTCCGATAATTATTTCAATTTCATCATTTCTCCATTCCCACTTATTAATTAATTTTTTTTTTTTAATAAATTTTATTAAACCAATTATTTTACATGAATTTATGCATACATTGTTTTTGAGCTTCAACTCTGGAGATTACTTCTCCACCATCGACTATCCTTGATCATCTTTTTAGTCCTTGTTTTTAATAAGAGGAAAAACTAATTAAATAAAAAAACCTCTTTTCCGATAATTATTCCAATTCCATTATCCTCTCAATCCAATTAATTAATTATATAATAAATTTTATTAAACCAATTATTTTACATGAATTTATGCATACATTGTTTTTGAGCTTCGATTCCGGAGATTACTTCTCCACCATCGACTGTCCTTGGTCATCTTTTAGTCCTTGTTTTTAATAAGAGGAAAAAACTAATTAAAGAAAAAAACCTCTTTTCCGATAATTATTTCAATTCCATTGATCCAGTCCCGTCTATTAATTAAGTTTTTTTTTATATAAATTTTATTAAACCAATTATTTTACATTAATTAATGTATACATTGTATTTTTGCTTCGATTCTGGAGTTTACTTCTCCACCATCGAGTGTCCTTATTCATCTTTAGTCCTTGTTTTTAATAAGAGGAAAAATCTAAATTAGATAAAAAAACCTCTTTTCCGATAATTATTTCAATTCCATTATTCCCCAATCAAGTCGATTGGCTTCATCAATTAATTAAGTTTCCTAATTTTATATATATATAATAATATTTGTAATGATCTAATAGTTGGGTTTTAAAATTAACAAAAAAATTCAATTAATTAAAAATTTAATTGACCCATCCACTTGGTATTAATTAATTTAAATATATAATAATATTTATAATGATCTATTAGTGGGTTTTAAAACAAAAACATACATTTACTTAATAAAAGGAAATTGAAAAAAAAAAATTATAATTCATAATTATATTATTTTATTAAATTATTTATCTATTTACTTATTTATTTTATTTGAATCTCTTTTTCTTAGTTATCAAATTGTATGTATTTTCTATTTTTATTGAAAATGAGTCGATTTTTTTTTTTTTTTTTTGGATAGTTTAGCTTTTATATACTATTTCGTATCCACCTGTTAGGGAGGAGAGCAGCGCAGTAAAATTTTTTTCTAGGTTATCAAACAAAGGGCTCATTGATAAAAGAAGAGGAGGACAGATTGCTAGAATCTGGGATGGCTTACGCAGGATGTTGCCTGCCTGCCTGAGGGACAAATAATCACACATACTATACACCCACAAATAAATAATGCTATGGAAAATAAATTTTAAGAGAGAAGCATTTAATCAGAAGATAAATAAACTTGTGTCTGTGTATATAATATATCTTTCCCTATAGTTTCAATTTATTTGGAATCCTCTTATACCAATTTTCTCCTTTTAAAAGTAATACCTTTTGCTCGGTAATTTTTTGCTTTGAGTTAAATACGAGGGGTGAACCGCGACCTAATATGCTGTACACCTACTTCCGCTTGTACTTCCAAATATTTCCAAGTACTTTCAAAATTTCCAAGTACTATACTTCCAAATGTTTCCAAGTACTTCCAAAATACTTCCAAAAAGGTATACACCTACTTCCAATCGCGGATCACCCCTCAGTTAAATGAGATATATTAACTTTTAAAGTCAAAAGACTCCAGTGGAAATAAAAAAATGCTGTTAAACGACATTTGATAAAATTTCATTAACCTGCGATTTAAAACTCAACACCCAAGCTTGTATTACTAGGTGTGCCGGTTAATAATGTCCCTTTTTCTAACAGATGGCATTTCGGTATTTTTCCACCAAACTCATCCAAATATTTTTTTGGTTTTATAGTGTTGGTAATCACCTTTCAAACGTCATATAACAACATTCGGTTCATTTGTGTATGAGATATTGGCTTGTAAACATGGCGGATTTTGTGCCGAAAAAGAGCATTTGCGGGACGTGATGTTGCACTATTTTTTAATGAAGAAATCGGCTGCGGAAACGGCTCGTATTCTCGGGGAGTTTATGGGGACCATGCTCCATCTGAAAAATCTGACAACGTTGGTTTGGACGGTTTCGAAGTGGTGATGCGCTACAGACAACAATTGATCAATTTGAATCATGCATTGATCGAAAAACGGCCGCAATGGGCTCGAAGTCATGGACGTGTCATTTTGCTCCACGACAACGCTTCGTCGAACACCGCCAAATCGACGAAAGAAACCATCAAAGCGCTCGAATGGGAGGTTCTACCCCACCCGCCCTACTCTCCAGACCTGGCTCCATCGGATTACCACCTCTTTAGGTCAATGGCACACGGATTGGCTGACCAGCACTTCGATAATTACGAAGAAGTGGCAAAATGGCTCGAATCTTACCTCGCCTCGAAAGGGGAGAAATTATACTGGGAGGGGATACAAAATTTGCCGGATCGTTGGTCGAAATGTGTAGAATCCGATGGTGCATACTTTGAATAAACCACTTTTGCCAGTTCTGAAATAATTTGTGTTTTCCTGATGCCGAAAAAGGACATTATTAACCGGCACACCTAGTAATAATAATTTAATGCTTACTAGCTCAAACCTTTTATAAAACAAAAATCGTTAAATCACGAGAATCACTTTCTTATTATGTATTTGATCTTCAAAAATAAAATGCGATATCTTTTTGATAAATGACAATTGAAATGTAAAAGTTAACTAGATTAGGAAATCTCGTTAATAAATATTAAGGAAGCAGCAATCCAATTTAATACCTTCGATGAAAAGAAAGAACAAGAGGGGACTAGAAATTGTTTTTTTGTTTTTTTTTTAATTCATTCATCTCTGGCCAGCTGGTTTGCAATCATGAATGAACAACAGTTTCATTTCTATGTAGTAGACTCAACAGAATTTATTTGTTTGACTCTATTAACAACACTAGTCGTCAGACGATGTTTTTTTTAACATTTAATGTGAAAAGTATTAAAATGAAATATACAAATTTTAAAAATAATAATATACCAGGTATATCAGTATGAAGTGAGCGTTAAGATACAAATATGTCGATAGGGAACATTTAATGTGAACGAGCCTTAATTTTTGTTTTGTTTGGTTGGTATGACATCTGTTAAACATATTTAATATACATCAAGTCATTGAACAAACAACATCATATTTTTTCATCGTGTTAAAAATGTCGAATTTTGTACCACAAAGTGATGATTTGCAGATAGCATTAATTTTTTGAGAACAAGTGCTGCAGAGTCGCATCGAATGCTTGTCGAGGCATATGGTGATCATGCTCTATCAGAAGCAACATGCAAAAGATGGTTTCAACGGTTCAGAGATAATGATTTTGATGTGACAAATGAAGAACGTGGAAGACCACCAAAAAAGTTTGAAGACGCCGAATTGGATGAAGATGATACTTTGAGTCAAAAGGAAATGACAGAAATGTTAAATGTTGCTCAGTACATTTTATTCTTATTTTGTTGCATTTAATTTTTTTGAAGTCGGTTTTATTTATTTTTTTATAAAAATTATTTTTAAAGTAATAAAGTTCCAATGCAACATTTAAGACCAGAAGCAGATGAATTTCTCTATATATTATCAGTTTCAATGATAAAAGAACATTTCCAATCTGTTGCTTCCCTATTATTGACCAGGCAATAATGGTCCCTAATGAATGATACTAAAAGGCTCTATTATCCATTGATGAATAACCAACAATGAATGGCCAGAAATTATCTACCATGATAATCAAAACGTTCTAATTTTTCGAAATTGAGAAAATTGACAGATTGATTGAAATTTCGAAACCCGAGGGGTGGAATTTTGGCTTGGCAGTCACAAAATCTGCCAATTGAACAATGGTCTTCATGACAGATCGGGCCCCCTATTTGTTGACAAATCCGTCCCTTAAAGAGGGTGGGCTGCAGCCAGGAAGGGCCCTACTTATTGGGGAGAGGGTTCCGTGGTCAATGGGCCTCTCAGGTACCTAGATCCACGCAAACAAGCGTATGTCCGGCGGGTGGCACAATGGGATAAAGGTCAAAAGAAATTAAACCCCCCCCCCGCCCGCCAGCCGGGCAGCCAGATGTGCTCCCGGGCAATTTTCAAAATACATCCTCTCCTTCCTGGCCTGCCCCTTTTTTCGGTGATTTATTAGTATTTTTCACTTTGGAAATGAAAATTCTCCAATTTTAATTAACGTTCGACGCAACTGTTAAGGGTTGTTGGGGGCAGTTGATTTAGCCTGCGAGCAAAAATACCCATAGTTTGTTATATTTATTTGAAATCATAGTGAGTTGGATAAGAATTAAATTATTATAAACAGAGTTTTTTATTTATCTTTTAATGTGCCAAACGTTTCGTCATTTTATTTTTCACTTTTTCAGTGGCTGAAGTGAGAAATTAAAAACTAACCTAATCTATGCAAAAAGTATATCTACTCTTATTAAACGAGCAAAAATTGTTTGTTTATATATATATATTTATATATTTGTATCTTAGTTCTATTTTGAAAACGGCTCTACCGATTTTGATGAAACCATCTCAATTAACAAGTTTTGAGGATGAGAAAACGATCTTTCTAGGTCTGGACCTCAACAAATTTCATCTTAATTGATCTTTTCTTAATTAAAGTAATTATTGATAGATGAAAATGTCAATAAGAAAGTTTGTTTACATTTTTTTCAATTATCTTTTATTTTTAATTGGTTTTTTTAATTTTAAAACCCACTAATAGATTATAACAAATATTATTATATTATATTAAAATTAGGATTTTTTGTTTGTTTTTAATTAACAGGTGTCTAAATCATAACAAAACAGGTGTGTTTACAAATAATGTGGTTGAAGTGGCTTTTTTTTATATAACTTGGAAACAAATCTTATTTAATTTTATGTTTTTATTTCAGATCCTATACGAATATTTTTTATAATGTTTATCAATATGAACGAATGTGGGAAAATTGGTGTACGAGTAAACAAATAATATGTGGACCATTAGAAAGCTAGAAATGCACAAACTGGGTGCGGAGTGGGGGTTCAGTGGTGACGTGGTTTCCGGGCGGGGGTCCAGGGGGCGGGTACTATATATTTTTGTATTTTTTCTAATTTGGTTACCGTGCATCGCTCGGTGGCTCCAGGTACTAATGATTAATAAATTAATTAAAATTAAAAAAATTAAAAATATAATTTGAAAGTTTATAATAGGATTAGAAAAAAACCGACTTCAAAAAATTGTTTTGTTTTGTTGCAACAAATAAAATAATAGAACTCAAAAAGGTATAAAATAATTATTTTATTTAGTTACAAATAAACGATGAAATTGTTACATGAAATCCCTTTTTGAAGTCGGTGCCAAACATAAACATTTTATGAATTGGACTCGATGGATCTTAATTAATACGTTTGGCGTGTAATGATGACAACATCGCATAAGCTCGCTTATATAGTTTGTTTAGCACCGACTTCAAAAAGTGATTTCATGTAATAATTTCGTCGCTTAGTTGTAACTAAATAAGATAATTATTTTATACCTTTTAGTGCATTTTATTTTATTTTTGAGTTATTATTATTTTATTTGTTGCATATAATTTTTTGAAGTCGGTTTTATTTTTTTTTTATAAAAATGATTTTTATTTTTCTCTTTTTAGTGATGTTATTAATAGTGACTTAATATAATACCTTGCACGCATCTAGTAAGAGAAAGCGTCGGGCGAATGAATCAGAAAATGATAATAAAATTCAATTTATAAATATTTATTTATTTATTTATTTATTTATTTATTTCAACGGCTAAAAAGCCTCAATTTACAAAATTATAAGAAATAACAATACTCATTACATACATCAATAATATTAATTACATACATCAATACATTACATAATTATATATTAACATTTCATTCATTATTCATAAACAAGCGTGAGCTTCTTGAACAAAGCCGCTACCTTATTGATTTCCAAGGAAAATTCCTGAGGGTTAACCAATTTTGATGCCAGCTCATTGTAACAATGACAGAGTCTGAAGACTGGATTTCTTTCAGGATGTCTACCAGTAGGCATCTCTGGATAGAATGGCATTGTTCTTCTTAATGCATAATTGGGGCTATGTAGGGGAAATAGAGCAGAGAGCTCTGTACATTTTACCTGACCTGACATAATTTTATATATAAATATGCAATCAGAGGCTATCATACAGGAATTTACAGAAGCTAGGCAGAAGGACTCAGCAGCAAAGTGTAGTTATGATTAAATCTTGACATTGGATTATCAGTAAGTGATGCTAATTTTCTTGGAACTTTATGCTGAACTCTCTCAATCCTATCAATGTCACCCCTCAAATTAAAATATAGAAATTCTTTCGAAACGTTTGCGGGTTTTAAATGAATGTTTTAAGATTTTTTTTATAAAAGATTTTATTTATTATAATTTCGATTATTTGGTCATAAGAATTGGAGATTTCTGTTATTTTGTCATTGATCATTTCATCAGAACTTGACCAAATTAATATGGTAACAATCGGAAACTATACTGAACCCAATGCAAAAAAATCCTCAAAATCGGTTCACAATTGGCGAAGAAATCGAGTAACATAGACACACAAAAAAAAAAATCAGTCGAATTGAGAACCTTCTCCTTTTTTGAAGTCGGTTAAAAATAAGGGCAAGTTTTTATGTGTGACTTTTTTATTTATCAGCCAACGCTTCGTTGACTTTGCCGACTTTCTTATTAATTTATTAATATTTAATTATAATTAATTTTTTAATTATAATTCTTATTAATCTTTCTAATTAATAATTTGATTAATTTTATATTTTAATGAAATTTAAAGAAATTAATTTAAAAAACGTTTTACAATTAATTAGCGATTAATTTACTCGTAAATGGGACATTTTTTTTTATTATTTAAATTAGAATACAAAATTAACTTAAAACTTTCAAATAATACAAAAATCTACCCTTGTTTATAAGAATCTTTTTTATTGAAATATCGCTATGTCAAAGAGAAAAAGATGAATGAGTCAAAATATTATTTAGAGAATCTCAAAAATTGAATTCGCAGTTAAAACTCAAATTCACATTTTTGATTCCATAACTATATTTCTTCTAAATTTTATAATTTTTCTCATTAATATATCAAAGAATAATTGATAAATCAATGAGAATTGTTTTTGACCGTGCTTATTTGAAAAAGATATTTATCGCGAGACTGCTGCGGATTGCGCTATTGGAGTCTGCGGAGTCTTAAGTCTGGACCAAGAGAGAAAAGATGTAATCCACTTAGCTACAATCCAACGTCATTTCGCGTATAGCCCGCTAGACGTTCGGTGAATTTGAAATCTCAGATGTTATATATTCAATCTCTCAGTCAGAGCGCTAGATCTATTAGCATGTATGTTAGATGCTTGCCATTAATTAACCGAATGTTTTCTACATTTGATTCAATCACGAATCAAATGTAGGGAATTTTGTCAAATATTGAGTGAAAATAATATCTGAACTTATTAATGGCAAGCATCTAATATACATGCTAAAAGATCTAGCGCTCTGGACTGGGAGATCGAATATATAACATCTGAGATTTCAAATTCACTTGGTGATCCATCCGAATGTCTAGCGGGCTATACGCGAAATGACGTTGGATTGTAGCTAAGTGGATCACAACTTTTTCTCTCTTGGTCCAGACTTAAGACTACGCAGACTCCAATAGCGTAATCCGCAGTAGTCTCGCGATAAATATCTTTTTCAAATAAGCACGGTCAAAAACAATTCTCATTGATGAATCAATTATTCTTTGATATATTAATGAGAAAAATTTATTTAAAATCATTATTTCAAGTTAGAAATATATAAGTTCAGATATTATTTTCACTCAATATTTGACAAAAATTCCCTACATTTGATTCGCGATTGAATCAAATGTAGGAAACATTCGGTTTATATTTCTTCTTCTTCTTCTTGAAATTAAAAATACACCATTTTTTTTATTATTATTACAAGATATGTATTTCTAAATAAAAAAAATATTTTTTGTTTTGGTCCACGGATGTTTTGATAAATGTGTTTGGAGGAGTATTTTGGTTCTGGTTAGCCAGCCAGTCTGACAGCCAAGCAAGCAAGCCATATTCCACATCCCACATGATATTCCACTTTTAAAGATGTCATTTGCATCTCTTTATTGAAATAAACAGGCAAGTTATCATTTTCCAACAGCCATCATTACCGAAAGGATAAAATTCCCATTTTTATTATCGGTCCAGTTTGTCAGCTGTAAATTTCGACCCCTTCCCCCTTTGGACATAACGAATCAAATATCCCAAGTGTGTGTGTGTAGGAAAAAGAACGAGGGCCAATTACTAAGCGTCTTGTTTGATTCGAATAATCATTAAAATCATTGATATTCTTGGCACTTTCGAGCAATTTTAATTTTAGTCTCCCTTCATCTACGCCAAAAACTATTAATATACTATTATTTTTATCCCTATCTATGCCTATCCATATTTTTTGCCCCAATTCTGCCCCACGCAACCCTTAACTCTTAAACTTGTGTCGAAAAATAATCAATATTGGGGAGGATTTTCAATTTTTACTGAAAGAACTTCTAAAATTGGACAAATTAGCTCAATTTTGAAACGATTAATTAATCATTTTATTTTTTTAATTTAATATCGTATAATAAATTTTCTTACCTAATTGGAAAACGTTTTTTTTTTCTAAATAAATTTCTTTAAATCCAATTAAAAATAATCCAATTTAAAATAAATTAATAGAATTGTTTAAAGTTTGAACAATAAATTGTCTGCGTATATGTTACTACATATAATTTTTTTGATTAAATTGTCAGATCAATATTTTATGATATTCTTGAAGATAATAAATGGTCATCCAATCATTAAATTTTTACATTTTTTTATAATTTCTAAAAAATACCTAGCTATAACAAATTTAGTTTTTAAGGAATTTGGTGTTGGTACTTGGTGAAACATTTTTTTTAAAATTATTGGATAAAAAATACTTGGTAGGTTTCACATTAAGATATAAAAAATAAAATAAAACGAATTTATTTTTGGAGAATCTTTAATCTCGATATATATGGTATATTTCGGGTGACTAACCCATCTTCAGGAGAAACAGAAAGTACTCCGAAACGTCGGTTTATGAATAAAAAGATTTTTAAATTTTGGACTGCCTCATCAATATATCCACTCAATTCACTTATCAGTCCGTCTCCAAAATTACTTCAATCTGTATTACTTAAATATCAAACTGAATGTTCACTATTTATCCTTCAATATTTTTAACATAAGAAAATGTTGGGATTCTGATTGAAATTGTTTGGAAAATTCAAATAAAATTATAAATTAAAAAAAATCCATTTATGATATTTTTATGAAAAATGCAAGCTGAACTTCAGCCTGAAAGCACGCGCAGAGAACTATAGTATAGCTCTGTCAGATCGTTTATTATAATAAAAACTTTCATACCATATCATATCATATAATAATAATAAAGCGGTTTGTTCTACAGCATGCGCCGTTTTCCGCATCCAACACGCCAATTCTCTCTATCCAGGATGTCTTGCTCTTGTAGTTGCCTACTGGTCATTGCCTCATCTACTCCCTGCTTCCACGTTCGTCTCGGTCTTCCTCTTCTCCTCCGTCTTTCCGTGGGCATCCAGGTCCATATTTTATGAGGCCACCTATCTTCCGGCATTCTTTTGAGGTGTCCGTACCATATTAATCTCTTCCTTTCTATTCTATCTATTATGTCGTTTTCCATTTTCATTTTGTCCCTTATAGTTGTATTTGGGATATGCTCCAATCTCGACACTCTGCAACTCCTTCTCATCGCATCCATTTCGAGCGCTTGTAATTTTTTTCGTTTTTCTTATTCATGTCCCATGTTTCTGAATTGTATAGGGCTATGCCTTCCACTATGGACCGATATATATATTTTTTTGTGTCCTGTTTGATCCCTTTGCTCCACCAGACCCCATTCAGTTGCCCAATAGCTCTTCGACCTTGACAGATTTTATTTTTAATATCCCTCTCACAGTTTGGCTCCTCGCTAAAGACAGATCCCAAATATCTAAATTCCTTACAGTTTTTTATCACTTTTCCATTGATATCCAGATTTTCCCCCTCTGTCCCGACCGTCAGGTATTCTGTTTTTTTAAAGTTTATTTCCAGTCCCCATCTATTATATTCCTCTTCCAGTTTACGGGTCATGTAGCTTACGTCATCTATATCTGCTGCAATAACAACTTGGTCATCCGCAAATAATAATGTGTAGAGGTACGACTCGTCAATTTGTAGTCCCATTGATCCACATTTTTTTGTCCATTCTTGCAGGGCATATGAGACATATATTCGAAATAGAGTAGGAGACAGACAACATCCTTGCAGTAGACCTTTATTTGTTTGAAACTCATCTGATATCTCATTCTTTATTTTAACTGCTGATCTATTTTTTATATATAGATGTTTAACCGCGTCGATATAGCGCCTATTGATTGTTGTTGTCTCCAGTACTTTTATCATATTTTGTCTTGGGAACACTATCGTGGCTTTCTGTAGATCAACAAAAATGAGGTGGGTTTCTAGGTTTCTTGCATGTCGTTTTTCAATGAGGTTTCGTAGGCAAGTATATCCGTGCATGATCTCCAGCTCTAAAGCCGCTCTGCTCTTCGATGTCGTTCCATTCCTTTTCTATTCTTTCCTTTAGTATTCGTCCATACAGCCTACCAATTGTACTCGTTACACTTATACCCTATAGTTGTTACATATTTTTCTATCTCCCTTTTTGTATATTGGCGTTATCCGCGCCTGAGTCCATTCCGAAGGTAGTTCACCTGTTCCGTTTATACATTCATTAAATATCTCTGATAGCATTTCAATAGTTTCTTGTGGGACTGTGTTTAATCAGTTCAATTGGTATTCCTCCTGGACCAGGGGCTTTATTATTTTCACACTCTTCATAGCCTTTTGAATATCCTCAATCGTTATATCCTCTACTTCTTCTGTCACTCTTGTCCTAGTTCAATTTGTTGTTTATAATTTTCTCTGTTTTTCTTGTAGTCATATCATATCCGTGCCTTAAACACATTTTACATGAGAATATTATCACAACACACACAAACTTTTTTTCTAACAACGTCAACGTATGAATCAGAATCCTCAAAACAAACTATCATAAAATACTTAATGAATATTTCTAATTTTTGTTGTTATTTAATTAAATTAAGAGAATGCGGTGTTGGTTAATATAGTGAAACATTATTTTAATTATAATCTACTCTCATTAAATGAGCAAAAATTGTTTATATATATATATATATATACTATCATTGTTCTATTTTGAGGATGAGAAAGCGATCTGGCTAGGTCTGGACCTCAGTAAATTTCATCTTAATTGATCTTTTCTTAATTAAAGTAATTATTGATAGATGAAAATGTCAATAAAAAAGTTTGTTTACATTTTTTCAATTATCTTTTATTTTTAATTGGATTTTTAATTTTAAAACCCACTAATATGTTATAACAAATATTAATATATTATATTAAAATTAGGAATTTTTGTTTGTTTTTAATTAACAGGTGTCTAAATCATAACATTACAGGTGTGTTTACAAATAAAGTGGTTGAAGTGGCTTTTTTTTATATAACTTGGAAACAGATCTTATTTGAATTTATTAACCTACTTCAAAAAAGGAGGAGGTTCTCTATTCGACTGATTTTTTTTTTTTTTGTGCCTATGTTACCTCATATCTCCGCCAATTATGAACCGATTTTGAAAATCTTTTTTGCATGGGTCCAGTCTACCTTCCGATTGGTCCCATTTTTTTTATAGGTATTAGACCTTTTTTGTTAGGTTTATTCAGGCCTAACTTCTTTGTTTATAAACCGATTTCGATGATTCTTTTTTTATTCGAAAGGGGGTATCTTAGGGATGGTGTCATATTAATTTGGTCAAGTTCTGATGATAGGATCACTATTAATAACATCACTAAAAAGAGAAAAATAAAAATAATTTTTAAGAAAAAAATAAAAACCGACTTCAAAAAAATTAACAAATAAAATACACTAAAACGTATAAAATAATTTTATCTTATTTAGTTACAAGTAAACTACGAAATATTAAGATGAAATTACTTTTTGAAATTTCTCCCATTTTCAAAATAAATATGATATGTTGCAACCTGACTTTAATCATGGCACCTCAGTTGAGAGAAATTCGAAAGTTATACCTAGGGAATTCCCTAAATTTTTTCTGTGGGTTGGCACTGTTGTCAATTTGACGGATAGCGATATGTGCGTTTTATTATTCATCGATGTGCGTTTTATTGTGAATTCGAGTCAAGATTTTTTTTTCGAGAACGCTTAAAAAATTAATGCTGTATCAGGAGTAAGTAAGCTAATGTCAATAAACTTTTTAGTACTGGTCAATATAGTGGTTCAATTTTGTTTTATTTTAGTACCACTCATATGGATGTCTGTTACGTCAATATATCATGTCAAATCTATAAATTTCGGCTACTCATTGTATAAAGCGAAATAATGCGACCTAATGGAAGTATTTACAGCAATGTTATTATTCTTTACAATTCCTGTCACTTCTCCAGGAGCTGAAAAGTCATTTTGCAAATTAAAAATAATAAAAAAATTATTTTTAAGAAAAAAATAAAAACCGACTTCAAAAAATTAAATGCAACAAATATAAAAATACACTAAAAGGTATAAAATAATTATTATCTTATTTAGTTACAACTAAACGACGAAATATTAACACGAAATTACTTTTTTGAAGTCGGTGCCAAACAAACTATACCTATAAGCGAGCGTACCCGCCAAACGTACTAAGTAAGATCCGTCGAGTGCGATTCATAAAAGGTATATATTTGGCACCAACTTCAAAAAGTAATTTCGTGTTAATATTTCGTCGTTTAGTTGTAACTAAATAAGATAATAATTATTTTATACCTTTTAGTGGATTTTATTTGTTGCATTTTATTTTTTGAAGTCGGTTTTTATTTTTTCTTAAAAATTTTTATTTTTCTCTTTTTAGTGATGTTATTAATAGTGATTATATCATCAGAACTTGACCAAATTAATATGACACCATCCCTAAGACACCCCCTTTCGAATAAAAAAAGAACCATCGAAATCGGTTCATAAACAAAGAGGTTAGGTCTAAACAAACCTAATAAAAAAAGGTCTAATACCTATGAAAAAAAATCGAAAAAAAAATGGGACCAATCGGAAGCTAGACTGGACCCAATGCAAAAAAAAATTTCAAAATCGGTTTACAATTGGCGGAGATATGAGGTAACATAGGCACAAAAAAAAAAAAAAAAAAAAAAAAAAATTCAGTCGAATAGAGAACCTCCTCCTTTTTTGAAGTCGGTTAAAAAATTATTTAAGAAATAGTATGGGCCAAACTCGACTCCGACATTTATCGCTGATAGCAATTGAAAACAAAACCACATCAAGCCTGGATTTAACCGAAGTCATTGATACTTTTGCGAAAACTAAATCTAGGAAAAGATTGTAAATATAATTCTTATTTATTCAGTTGGTAGCCTTGGTAGCGGACCTTTATATAATAAACCCTTGAATCTTTTCTATTTCGTTTTATTTCCCAATACCTACACCAAGTTTTAATTGTAATTTATGTTGTTACTGTTTAATATTTTTATTACCTGCCCTGCAGTGCACGCAAAAAGAGCTGATGATAAAGTAGCTTAGCATTTTTAAAGTATTTGTATATTTAATATTTTTACTTGATAAAACCTAACCAGTTTAGATAGCAGTAGGGCCCCATTTTTTGATTTGCCCCAGGGCCCTTGGTTACTTAGCTACGCCACTGATTCTACCAAGTCATGCAAAGTATGTAACAACAAAGATGACGATTTCGATATCTGAAATATTTTGCAAATTATAATCTTTTTCTCTTTGCTATTCAAGGAAAACCCAAATCGTCTCCATTATCGTCTTTTTGTTATCTATGGATTGGCAACTAAGTAATTGCGGATTTTTTTTTAGAAAATCAAAGACAATTTTTTCATGGAACTAAATAACTTTATTCTGTAATGTATTGCCCATTTTGATCAATGACCTTTTGCCATATTTCAGGCAGCATCATAATCCCACGTTCATAAAACTTCTGGTTTTTATTAGCAAAAAACTGAATCAGGTACGATTTGACATGATCATCATTATTGAAATTTTTACCATTCAAGGAGTTTTGTAAAGATCGAAATAAAAAGTAATCAGATGGTGCAAGGTCAGGACTATATGGTGGATGTGGCAAAACATCCCAACCAAACTCCAATAATTTTTGCCGAGTGACCAAAGATGTGTGTGGCCTTGCATTGTCATGATGGAATACAACACCTTTTTAACCGACTTCAAAAAAGGAGGAGGTTCTCTATTCGATTGAATTTTTTTTTTTTTTTTTTTTTTTTTTTTTTTGTGCCTATGTTACCTCATATCTCCGCCAATTGTCAACCGATTTTGAAAATTTTTTTTGCATTGGGTCCAGTCTAGCTTCCGATTGGTCCCATTTTTTTTCGATTTTTTTCATAGGTATTAGACCTTTTTTATTAGGTTTGTTTAGGTTTGTTTAGACCTAACCTCTTTGTTTATGAACCGATTTCGATGGTTCTTTTTTTATCCGAAAGGGGTGTCTTAGGGATGGTGTCATATTAATTTGGTCAAGTTCTGATGATATAATCACTATTAATAACATCACTAAAAAGAGAAAAATAAAAATTTTTAAGAAAAAATAAAAACCGACTTCAAAAAATTAAGTGCAACAAATATAAAAATACACTAAAAGGTATAAAATAATTATTATCTTATTTAGTTACAACTAAACGACGAAATATTAACAAGAAATTACTTTTTGAAGTTGGTGCCAAACATATACCTTTTATGAATCGCACTCGACGGATCTTACTTAGTACGTTTGGCGGGTACGCTCGCTTATAGGTATAGTTTGTTTGGCACCGACTTTAAAAAGTAATTTCGTGTTAATATTTCGTCGTTTAGTTGTAACTAAATAAGATAATAATTATTTTATACCTTTTAGTGTATTTTTATATTTGTTGCACTTAATTTTTTGAAGTCGGTTTTTATTTTTTTCTTAAAAATTTTCGATTTGTCAATTCGGCCCGCTTTTCTTCAACTGCATTGTTTAATTTCGTTAGTTGTTCAATGTAGACAACAGAATTGATCGTTCGGTTGGGTGGTAAGAGTTCAAAGTAGACAATTCCTTTGTAATCCCACCAAACTGATAATAAAACCTTCTTTTGATGAATACCAGCTTTTGATGTTGTTTGAGCTGGTTCACCTGGCCTGCTCCACGATCTTTTCCGCTTGATATTGTTGTAAACAACCCATTTTTCATCGCCAGTTATCAGTCGTTTTAAAAATGGATCATTTTCATTACGCTTCTTTAGCAAATCGCAGCTGTTAATGCGTTGCGTTAAATGCGTTTCTTTCAGTTCGTGAGGAACCCATGTATCGAGTTTTTGAACATAGCCAAGTTGTTTTAAGTGATTTTCAATGCATGTATGTGATACATGAAGCTTCTCTGCAATCTCACGTGTTGTACTGTGACGATCCGAATCGATTATTGCTTTGATTAGGTCGTCATCAACTTCAACTGGACGACCAGAGCGTTTTTCATCTTTGAGTGAAAAATCACCAGAACGAAATTTGGCAAACCAATTTTGACACTGCCGTTCTTTTAAGGCTTCGTCGCCATAAACAGCACATAACTTTTTGTGAGCTTGCGATGCGTTTTTCCCTTTGCGGAAATAAAAAAGCAAAATATGACGAAAATGTTCCTTTTGATTTTCCATTTTTCAACGAACGCCAAACGAAAACTACGCAACCGATCAAAAAACTTTTTTTACTGATTGACAGCTGAATTGCCAACTATCAAATAACAAAATGTGTTTTACATTTGGACTACGCCAGCAAACCTAAAAATTCAACTGAAGCCATCTATGAGTGAAATCCGCAATTACTTAGTTGCCAACCTTATATAAATGAAATTTCAGATTTTTATCTAATCAAGAAATTATACCTCATAATACATATTGCAGGGAAGGTTTTCTAAATGTCTCCTAAATAAACATTAAAGCCTAAACGGCAGGGAGGGATTAACAGCCTCGTAATCGTGTGCATTTGACGTTAGAATATCAAGATTATAAAAAAGATATAGTCAGATATACTGTGTGTGTGTGTGAGTGAGTGAGTGAGTGTCGCCAGGAATGCATTGTCCTTCACCGAGCAGGTGTGAAACACAGGCAGCATCCCCTCTACACCCCCACACACCTACCCTTTTCGAGAGGGCCGATCGATAAACAGCCCCCAAAACGACACTAATTAACTTTCCCAAAACGTCTTCTTCCTCAGCCATGTTTTATTTCGAATTGGATTAGAAGAGAAATTTCTTCCTTCCTTACCCCCTGCGCACCCCCACCCACCCTCCGCACCCCTATTCATTCTCTTTCCAAACGGATATTAGCTGTTCCAGCTAGCGACATTTGCAAATACAAATGTTGTATTTGATTTACAACAAGCTAAAACTTTCGTCGAAGGAATTTGGAGAGGGCTCTTTGGAGGAATTAATCTAATTTTTTCACCCCCGCAACCCCCCCCCCCCCTTACTTCTACAGCTTCAATATTTATACTTTTAATTTGGAAGTTGTTTTAAATGAAACCTTTTTTTTTTTCAAACTCATTTTTATCTCTGAACATTTTAGTGATTTGGTAAATTTAACCTAGAAAATTGTAACATGGTATAAAGACGTATTTGCTTAGTTTTTTTCGAGGGGTGAACCGTGACCTAAAATCGTGTACACCTACTTCCACTTACATTTCCAAGTAGAAGACAATAGATGAGAATAGATTATCTAATGAATTCCAAAATAATTCCAAAGACGGTGTACACCTAATTCCAATCGCGGTTCACCCCTCGTTTTTTTTCTTCAAATATCTAAAAAATAAACTGATGTGCTGGCCATCCACAATTCTATCATACACCTGTCATATATCTTATATTTAATATTTAATAAAATAATTTATAATCATTTACGGAAGAACCCCCCCCCTGCATTTTGGACTCATTTGCAATTTATGATATCTATATCTACTCTTATTAAACGAGCAAAAATTGTGTATATATATATACTGTTGCATGCCCACTTTTTTCATTTTTTTATTAATTAATTAGTCATCAAAATTAGTATTTTAATTAATTATTTTATAAGAGTAAAAGCAGTATTCTTGATTCGAATGACGGATGAATATTCAAATTTGAATATAATTCAAATCATGGGGGATAGGTGACGTTGATTGATCAGTCTTTGATTAGTGCTGCTATCAGACTGGGTGAAAAAGGAACCAGTAACCCGGAAATGCGTGAGAAGGAATCAGGTCAGTTGGACAGAGGCCAAGGACACGGACAGCGAGTTTAGGAAAAACACCTGTTATGCTTTTAATAATCCAACGTAATCGTGATTTATACTAAAGTTTTCATAGTATAACAACTATAAGAGTGTTCATCAAGTCCATAGTACAGTGTTCAGTGAATGATTTGCAAAAATCTACGCAAATAACCGAATTAAAGAAACGACGCCAAATGTGGATGAAAGAACACGTGCTTCAAGGGCAATAAAACCAAGCGGCTTGTTCACACCTTGTATCTTGATAAGTACAAAACGAAACACTTTACAATAACTAAAATACACTAACTATTTAGTTTTTAATATGTGTGAATGTTAGTTATAATTCTTATGTGATGAGAATTACTAGCTTGCTGTTCAGTGCTCTCCAAATGGCAACCAACGCTATTTATCCTAAGCTCTTGTAATAATTCTGTAATAATGTTAATTGTAATAATACAATAATTAATAACCTAATTAAACAATACAAATAATTGTAACAATAGAAATTAAAGTAAAATAATGGAAACGTTAAGTTCAGATAATGATTATAAAATTAATTGAAATTTAAGTAAATAGTAATATGTTAAAGTAAAATGTTGAAATAATAAAACGGATCATATGTTTAGGATAATAATTAACAATTATTTAAATTATAAATTTAACCAAAGTAACAATAAAATAGTAAATGATTTAAAAATTAAATAAGTTTATTAGTAAGAGAGCATTTCCTAGAAGTATTCAATGAAGGCTATTTTATAATTAATTAATTGAGTAATAATAACAATACTAAAGCATATCAATGTGTAATCGAGTGTGGCGAGTTTTGATATCGCGGATTTGAACTTCGTCTACATGATCTATCTGTAAGTTTGTTCATCTGCGAAGAAGCAGGGATCTCTGTCGCCACGCAGATAATAGAGAATAGAAGGAAAAAATTGGAAAAGGGAATAGGAGAAGAGTTTAATAGTCGTGGTCCAAGAAGGGATAAAAAAGTACAGAGTATCTCAAGGGGGCTGAAGCAGATAACGATCAGAGGAGATGATCTAGCGACGCTGTGTTTTTTTTCAAGAAAATCAAATGCCTCGCTTCAACGCGCGACGATTTGTTTTGGTGTTATACTGAGAAATTTGAAGAGATAATAGAATTGAATATGAGTCGTAATAAATAAAGTAAGAAATAAAGAGTTTTTTTTAAAAGGTAAACAAAGCAAGTTAGATAAAGAGAAAATTATTAAAATTAAAAGGAAATTAATAAATCAAGCCTATTTGAATATTAAGGAAATGTTTGTTTTTATTTTGATATTATTAATTTGAATTGAAAATATAAATGTAATCTCGAGTTATTTTAAATAGTTGATATAAATAAATGGATTAATAAATAATTGAAATTTTATTTAAACATATGATTAAACGTCAAAAGAAATGTTAAAAAGGGATTGTTAAAGGAAATTAATAAAATAATACTTGTAATTTGAATTGTAATTTGAAAATAGAAAATTTAAATTGTTTGTTTTGAAAAGAAACATTGCATTAAAATATTTTAAGAGAATAAAAAAAAAATTGAATTAAGAGCTTAGATTAAGAACTGATAATAATTGATTATAAACAAAATAATTAACTGATAATGATATAATTTGAACAAGGCCTATATAAAATAAGTCAGGTACCTGCATGAATTATAATAATAAATAATTAACTGATTAATTAATCAACAATATAACTTGTAACAATACCGATTTGTAAGAAATAGAATTAAATTTTGAAACGATTTTAAAGTAACAGAATAATAGTAACTAAACTATAAATAACAGAATATTCTATTTATAAAACTATTAATAAATTAAATTTAAAATAAAATTTAAATAAAACATTATTGAAAAGATTATTTAAAAATCAAAGTTAAAATTCAAAAGTCTATTAAGGCTATTTATAGAAAACCTATTGTTAAAAAGAAAAATTAATTTTAAAAATAATTTGAAAATAAATCAAAGATATTTATAGAGAGTTTATAACAATATAATTTAAAAATAAATTTTGAAATATAAAAATAGTATAATAGTTTATTTATAGAAAGCTATTAATAATATTAAGTTAAAAATAACTGAAAACTATTTATAAAATCTATAAATAGAAATTTTTAAAAATTCAAAATAAAATTTTAATCTCAAAGGAGAACAATATCCCTCCATAGTTATAAATCTATTTTTAATTAAAATTTATAAATAAATTTTACAACAATTAGATAATTCTAATAATAGAATTTACAACAATAGAATTTTAATTTTCAACAATGAAAACAAAATTACAACAATTGAAATAAAAATCTATAAATAGAATTTAATTGATAAAAATAGATTGTTGCTATAATTAGATTTTATATTAGGGGATTATATAACAACCAATAAAATTTGGATTATCAATAAAATATTTTAAACTTTCTATAATTAAACAATTATTAATAGCTTTATTCTATAAATAGAATCTAAAAATAGATTACCTATAAATAGAATCTAAAAATAGATTACCTATAAATAGAATCTAAAAATAGATTATTTATAAATAAATTAAAATATTATCTAATTATAAATCAAATAAATATCTTTGAAATCTTTAATAAATAAATAACAATAAACTGATATTTTGATAAATAAACCTTTATAAAAGGATTTTTCTATAAATAGTTTTTAAATTGACATTGTTATAAAATACGTCGTTTATTTGAAATTTCTATAAATAGAAACTAAAATTGATATTGTTAAATATTGTTACTTAATAGATATAACTTATAAACGATCTGTTTATAAGTAAGATTGTGATTTTATAAGAGTATTGTTACTACTTAATATTATAACTTATAAATAATCTTGTTTATACAAGAATAGTTGAATTTTGTTGTTTTTTATAAAATTGTTGTATTGTTGCTTATATCGAATTATTCGGTGCTGAATCAAACATTTATCATTAAAATCTTGAATACTGCTAAAATCAGTTATATAAAATCTTAATAAATCGTGTTCTTATTACTGAATAAAACCCATCCAACTCTCCTATCTCATAATCACCACAAGTATTCACAGGGGACTCCAAGGTCATCTATTAATCTTGATCAACAAGCGAAATTCTGCTATATCTATCGAATTTATTCGATAGCCTTATCAGTAACCCTATCCGCATATAGCGTAAGCGCACACCCCCACGGTTACTGATATATTAAACATCTTAAATAGGGCGGATAGACAACCACCAAACTTGGCCAGACTGATCGAAACTTTCAATAGCACACTACGTGAGCTATTGGAGTGTCAGTAAGTCAAAGGTTAAGTTCGGGCAGGTTACATCTGGTGGAGGTGCCAGGGATTTCGCTGTTGATCGGGAGAGAGGGCCTGGAGTGATTCTTTGAAAAGTGACATAAACAACAACAAAATGTCACAACATGGTGATGGTGAGAGTGGAGAGAGGGAGATGGGGGAGAGTCAGTACAGGGAGTATAGGGATCAGCGGGAGACATCAACTGAGGAAAACGCAGACAGCGTTATACAGTCTGAGACCTCGGTTGATGCTCTGCTAGACAATACAATGGGCGAATTGGGGGATGATGAGCAACTACAACAGCAATTAGCTCAGGTGCACATCACTCCGCCAGTTGAAC
Organism: Forficula auricularia; assembly: GCA_024734495.1. Taxonomy (NCBI): domain Eukaryota; kingdom Metazoa; phylum Arthropoda; class Insecta; order Dermaptera; family Forficulidae; genus Forficula; species Forficula auricularia. Next base: position 3,353,869 of record JALMQS010000136.1, read on the forward strand.
AGGGTGCAGACCAACCACTACCCAACCCTAACCCAACATCAGAACTAGGAACAAACCCACAGCATCCCATCCCAAGCCTAACCCCTGTTGCACCACAAGACCAAAATGCAGCGATGTTGCAACAATTTCAGATGATGCAACAAGCAATGATGCAACAGTTTCAATCAGTAAACCAACAGTTTCAATCAGCAAGTCAACAATCTCAGGAACAATTTAAAACAATAGATCACAGATTTCAGAAACAGGACCAACAATTTCAAACAATACAAAAACAAAATCAGGAACAATTCCAGGTAGTACAACAAGACATCAAAAATCTCGGAAATCTGGCCAAAAAAATGGCACAGGATTTAACGAACGATACAAAAAGAATAATGTCAAGAACAGGGCTGCGCCAAAGTACATCCGTCTCTGGTTCACATTACAATCTGAAAAGCATTGTTGAAAGTGTCAATACTTTTATTATAGCTGAAAAAGAATTTTCTACCAGAGAGGAAAATACTTCCACTGCCTATCATATTGGCAGAAAAAGAAACAGACAGTAAACCTGAATTACTTGACGAGTCTATCGACCAACCAAAACAATCAGTAGATGCCACCCAAGTTGAACAACAATCTGAACAGAAACCAGAAAGAGTGTTGACTGACAGAGGGGATCGATTCTCTAGTGCTCTCGAGAAAAGAACGTTAGCTGATCTCAGAATACTGAGTAGGCTAACGTCCATAAGAAACTCACAACTCAATCCGGTGGAGAGGATAATGAGAGAGCTAGCTGTACTGTTTCGTCCCTTCAGTTATTGTCAACACAATTCCTGTGATAAAGGTAGCAATTTGGTGGTATACCTGTTTAATATCAATTTGCATGCGGGAAAGGGAATGACCCCTTACACGCTAAACAACGGTCAACCCAAACTGAAACCGACTCAACACAGGTTTCAAGAATTAAATACAAATCCTGAATTGACTCTCGATACCCTAGTGGTAGAGAGGGCCAGAAGGATGAAACGAAGATACCAAGGACGTAACAAATTCAAAATGAAGTCTAAACATAAGAACGAAGACAGAGTTATATACAAAGAACAAGAAGTTCCGAGGTCGGGAAGAGGAGGCCTAGGATTCTTTTTGTTTGGTAGAGGACCTCGCAGGGTAGTGGGAGGAGTAGGAAACAAGGCCTGTAGTATTAGAGGCATACGACAAGAAGTATTAGGGACATATAATATCAGACAGTTAAAAACTTATAATCCGCCTAGCCGTTAACAGTTGAGGGTCTAGGTTTCTTTTAGAAACCGAGTAAGAAACAGGCTGAGATTTCACTTGACCCTCCAAAACGAGCCAATTAATATTTCCACCCCTTTTAGAGGACTAGGTTAATTTTTTTTGACAATGACCTTAATTAAAGTTATGTCCCTAATAGAACAATTTTTTTTTGACCAACGATAGACGACGGACCAGACAGACTTTGACGTTAGGTATTTAGGTTAAGTTTAGGTATTTAGGTTTAGATTAGGTAATTAGGTTTAGTTTAGCTTTCGTTTAGTTTATATAGTCAATAAGAAATTAGTGTAAGTTAGAAACCCAGGGACTACTCAAATAAGTAGCCCTGAGGTAATAAGTTAGATAGTAAGTGTTTTAGTTAGTTAGGTTTAGTTGGCATTAGCAAGTTTAAGTTTAGGTATTAGTTTAGTCTAGAAGTAGGATAGTTAGGTTAAGGAAATTTAGTATTTAAGAACCAAGACGGTTCGAACATTTCAGAAGAAAGAATCTGAATCAACAACTTGTATTGGGCAAAAAGCCAATCAAGTTGAATGAGATGTTGGTGTTTATTTTGTTTTGAAATTGAAAAATCATGGAGTTGCATACATTATCCTACATCCATCCGACAACGCCCAACTACCCAAACAAAAAAAAAAAAAAAAGGAAAAATTGGTTGAAGGTAGATAGGGAAGTTCGACTGAAATAACGGTGTTGTTTCATCCAAACTTCCGGGGGGGATATGTTGCATGCCCACTTTTTTCATTTTTTTTATTAATTAATTAGTCATCAAAATTAGTATTTTAATTAATTATTTTATAAGAGTAAAAGCAGTATTCTTGATTCGAATGACGGATGAATATTCAAATTTGAATATAATTCAAATCATGGGGGATAGGTGACGTTGATTGATCAGTCTTTGATTAGTGCTGCTATCAGACTGGGTGAAAAAGGAACCAGTAACCCGGAAATGCGTGAGAAGGAATCAGGTCAGTTGGACAGAGGCCAAGGTCACGGACAGCGAGTTTAGAGAAACACCTGTTATACTTTTAATAATCCAACGTAATCGTGATTTATACTAAAGTTTTCATAGTATAACAACTATAAAAGTGTTCATCAAGTCCATAGTACAGTGTTCAGTGAATGATTTGCAAAAATCTACGCAAATAACCGAATTAAAGAAACGACGCCAAACGTGGATGAAAGAACACGTGCTTCAAGGGCAATAAAACCAAGCGGCTTGTTCACACCTTGTATCTTGATAAGTACAAAACGAAACACTTTACAATAACTAAAATACACTAACTATTTAGTTTTTAATATGTGTGAATGTTAGTTATAATTCTTATGTGATGAGAATTACTAGCTTGCTGTTCAGTGCTCTCCAAATGGCAACCAACGCTATTTATCCTAAGCTCTTGTAATAATTCTGTAATAATGTTAATTGTAATAATACAATAATTAATAACCTAATTAAACAATACAAATAATTGTAACAATAGAAATTAAAGTAAAATAATGGAAACGTTAAGTTCAGATAATGATTATAAAATTAATTGAAATTTAAGTAAATAGTAATATGTTAAAGTAAAATGTTGAAATAATAAAACGGATCATATGTTTAGGATAATAATTAACAATTATTTAAATTATAAATTTAACCAAAGTAACAATAAAATAGTAAATGATTTAAAAATTAAATAAGTTTATTAGTAAGAGAGCATTTCCTAGAAGTATTCAATGAAGGCTATTTTATAATTAATTAATTGAGTAATAATAACAATACTAAAGCATATCAATGTGTAATCGAGTGTGGCGAGTTTTGATATCGCGGATTTGAACTTCGTCTACATGATCTATCTGTAAGTTTGTTCATCTGCGAAGAAGCAGGGATCTCTGTCGCCACGCAGATAATAGAGAATAGAAGGAAAAAATTGGAAAAGGGAATAGGAGAAGAGTTTAATAGTCGTGGTCCAAGAAGGGATAAAAAAGTACAGAGTATCTCAAGGGGGCTGAAGCAGATAACGATCAGAGGAGATGATCTAGCGACGCTGTGTTTTTTTTCAAGAAAATCAAATGCCTCGCTTCAACGCGCGACGATTTGTTTTGGTGTTATACTGAGAAATTTGAAGAGATAATAGAATTGAATATGAGTCGTAATAAATAAAGTAAGAAATAAAGAGTTTTTTTTAAAAGGTAAACAAAGCAAGTTAGATAAAGAGAAAATTATTAAAATTAAAAGGAAATTAATAAATCAAGCCTATTTGAAGATTAAGGAAATGTTTGTTTTTGTTTTGATATTATTAATTTGAATTGAAAATATAAATGTAATCTCGAGTTATTTTAAATAGTTGATATAAATAAATGGATTAATAAATAATTGAAATTTTATTTAAACATATGATTAAACGTCAAAAGAAATGTTAAAAAGGGATTGTTAAAGGAAATTAATAAAATAATACTTGTAATTTGAATTGTAATTTGAAAATAGAAAATTTAAATTGTTTGTTTTGAAAAGAAACGTTGCATAAAAATATTTTAAAGGAATGAAAACTGAATTAAGAGCTTAGATTAAGAACTGATAATAATTGATTATAAACAAAATAATTAACTGATAACAATATAATTTGAACAAGGCCTATATAAAATAAGTCAGGTACCTGCATGAATTATAATAATAAATAATTGACTGATTAATTAATCAACAATATAACTTGTAACAATACCGATTTGTAAGAAATAGAATTAAATTTTGAAACGATTTTAAAGTAACAGAATAATAGTAACTAAACTATAAATAACAGAATATTCTATTTATAAAACTATTAATAAATTAAATTTAAAATAAAATTTAAATAAAACATTATTGAAAAGATTATTTAAAAATCAAAGTTAAAATTCAAAAGTCTATTAAGGCTATTTATAGAAAACCTATTGTTAAAAAGAAAATTAATTTTAAAAATAATTTGAAAATAAATCAAAGATATTTATAGAGAGTTTATAACAATATAATTTAAAAATAAATTTTGAAATATAAAAATAGTATAATAGTTTATTTATAGAAAGCTATTAATAATATTAAGTTAAAAATAACTGAAAACTATTTATAAAATCTATAAATAGAAATTTTTAAAAATTCAAAATAAAATTTTAATCTCAAAGGAGAACAATATCCCTCCATAGTTATAAATCTATTTTTAATTAAAATTTATAAATAAATTTTACAACAATTAGATAATTCTAATAATAGAATTTACAACAATAGAATTTTAATTTTCAACAATGAAAACAAAATTACAACAATTGAAATAAAAATCTATAAATAGAATTTAATTGATAAAAATAGATTGTTGCTATAATTAGATTTTATATTAGGGGATTATATAACAACCAATAAAATTTGGATTATCAATAAAATATTTTAAACTTTCTATAATTAAACAATTATTAATAGCTTTATTCTATAAATAGAATCTAAAAATAGATTACCTATAAATAGAATCTAAAAATAGATTACCTATAAATAGAATCTAAAAATAGATTATTTATAAATAAATTAAAATATTATCTAATTATAAATCAAATAAATATCTTTGAAATCTTTAATAAATAAATAACAATAAACTGATATTTTGATAAATAAACCTTTATAAAAGGATTTTTCTATAAATAGTTTTTAAATTGGCATTGTCATAAAATACGTCGTTTATTTGAAATTTCTATAAATAGAAATTAAAATTGATATTGTTAAATATTGTTACTTAATAGATATAACTTATAAACGATCTGTTTATAAGTAAGATTGTGATTTTATAAGAGTATTGTTACTACTTAATATTATAACTTATAAATAATCTTGTTTATACAAGAATAGTTGAATTTTGTTGTTTTTTATAAAATTGTTGTATTGTTGCTTATATCGAATTATTCGGTGCTGAATCAAACATTTATCATTAAAATCTTGAATACTGCTAAAATCAGTTATATAAAATCTTAATAAATCGTATTCTTATTACTGAATAAAACCCATCCAACTCTCCTATCTCATAATCACCACAAGTATTCACAGGGGACTCCAAGGTCATCTATTAATCTTGATCAACAAGCGAAATTCTGCTATATCTATCGAATTTATTCGATAGCCTTATCAGTAACCCTATCCGCATATAGCGTAAGCGCACACCCCCACGGTTACTGATATATTAAACATCTTAAATAGGGCGGATAGACAACCACCAAACTTAGCCAGACTGATCGAAACTTTCAATAGCACACTACGTGAGCTATTGGAGTGTCAGTAAGTCAAAGGTTAAGTTCGGGCAGGTTACAATACATTTGTTTGTATATATATTTATTTATATTTATATCTGTATCTTAGTTCTATTTTGAAAACGGCTCTACCGATTTTGATGAAACCAACTCTACTGTATTAACAAATTTTGAGGATGAGAAAGCAATCTGACTAGGTCTGGACCTCGATAAATTTCATCTTAATTGATCTTTTCTTAATTAAAGTAATTATTGATAGATGAAAATCTCAATAAAAAAGTTTGTTTACATTTCTTTCAATTATCTTTTATTTATTAATTGGTTTTTTTAATTTTAAAACCCACGAATACTTTATACCAAATATTGTTATATAATAGAATTTGCCAATTTAATTGATTAAAATTCGTCTTATTAAAAAACACGGACTAAAAACATTCTCGCAAGCTAGAGGATCAAGTACAGTCGATGGTGGGGGGAAGTAATCTACGAAATCGAAGCCTCAAATATTATTTCATGTAAAAAATTGCTTCAATAAAATTATCATTTATTTAATTGATTAAAAAAATCCATAAATTGTTATTTAATTAGAAAAAATAATTATACGAAATTTATTTATACACATATATACACGTAATCTGTGGACCACTAGAAAGCTAGAAATGCAAAAACTTGGTGCTGGGTGGGGATGGATTTGGGGAGTGCAAGTGGGGTTCAGTTGTGGGGGATCCGGGTTTGGGGCGAAGTGCTTGGTTTCGGGGGGCAGGGGGCGTGTACTATATATATTTGTGTTTTTTTTTAATTTGGTTACCGTGCATAGCTCGGTGTCTCCAGGCACTACTTATTATAATCGACGTGATTTTTTTAATTTTAATACTTAAATCAGAGTCGTAGTTTTATTTTATTATTTGTTCAATAAATAATTATAATTAATTATTATGTGTGATTTTACTAAAAATTGAAATTTTAATATTAATTAATAATTAATGAGAAATAAAATGTATTTCGTATAAATCGATCAAAGGGTCTAGGACTTATTTTGAACCCCCCCCCCTCCTCTCTCCCATAATTTTGTCATTTGCCTTGGTCAGAGTATAAACACTTAATTCCGAAACTTAATATATTAGAGGAGAACTACCTTGCATTAAGTTCAAAAGTATTTGAACATAAACCTTGAAATTCTCGTACTTAATCACCAAATATACTTTTTTAATTATACCGATACTAGTAAAGTATTAAACGCGATTTTTATTGATTACCAAGTGGTCTATTATGGTGGTAATAATGACTCTTTTTTTCTATAGTTCTCTTTTAAAGTACCTATATTCCATTTTTTTATTTTTAAGGAGTTAAATAGTATTTTTAGGCAGTTGGAATTTTTTGTATTTCTATATATAAATTCCAGTTGGAAGGTAAATTTTAAAATGTTCCTACGTTTTGCAGTATATTTTTCTGCTTCCTCAGTCAATTGTTAAGTTTAACCTCTTTGTATTAAGCTAATAAGTAATATAATATAGTATTATGAAGAGGTTAAATTTAAAAATTGCCTGAGGAAGCAAAAGAATATATTGCCAAGTAGGAACATTTTAAAAATTAAACTTCCAATTTATATGAAGTCCAAGTTCCCAATAACCAGTCATATAAGAAAAAATTTTCAACATGGACGATAACAACATCAATAATAATAAGTACCTGGAGGCACCGAGCGATGCACGGTAACCTCTGACCCCCCCCCCCGGATCCCCCATAACTGCACCCCACCTCCTGCACCCCCCACATCCATCCCCACCCCCCATCCAGTTTTTGTACTTCTATCTTTCTAATGCTCCACATATTATGTGTATATTTGTTTACTCGTACACAAATTTGCCCACATTCGTTCATATTGATAAACATTATAAAAAAATAAATAGGAAAATAATAATAATAAATAAATAATCGTATAGGATCTGAAATAAAAACATAAAATTAAAAAAAATATGTGCGTCTCGGGAAGACAAATTCATGGATAATTGCCCGGAGAAAAGAGAATTGAATATTTAATTTTAATTAGAAGTAGTGGAGGGGGGGGCAAAGGAATGATTATTAATATATTTAATGTTTCTGGATTTAAAATTAATTGTTGTCTTTCTTTCAGCTTAATTCAATTATACATATTTCAAATTTGCCTCGCCGCAATTTATTCAATGAATTCTATTTATAAAATACATAGCTATATATAATATATTCAATTATTTCCACACTTATAATAAAGTCTAATTCAAAAATATTCATTTTAGTAAAAGTAAAAAGCAAGAATTTTTAAAATAGTTCATATGGTCTAATGCTAAAATGTCGTGCCTCATGATGCAAGAGGTCTCAGTTTCTAATATGACTTCCGCCGAATCATTTTTTTTTATTGAGATTTTCATCTATCAATAATTACTTTAATTAAGAAAAATCAATTAAGATGAATTTTGATGAGGTCCAGACCTAGCCAGATCGTTTTTTCATCCTCAAAACTTGTTAATAGATTTTGTTTCATCAAAATTGGTAGGGCCGTTTTCAAAATAGAACTAAGATACAAATATATAAATAAATATATAAATATACAATTTTTGCTCGTTTAATAAGAGTAGATAATTTTGAAGCTAAAACTTAAGTTTAATTATTTATTTTTTTGAAACGAGAGAGAGAGTGCTTATAATTCAATTTCTTTCTTCTCCCTCCCTTTTCCCCTCAACAGCTTTAATATTTATAGTTTTAATTTATAGGTAGGCCCCCCTCCTCTCGTAAAGAATCGATAGCTGATTTATTATTTAGTGTTTTCAACATTGATTTTTCACACGCATTTGTAATTATCACCAAGGAAATAAATAATATACTGGTATATATAGACATTATTGTTTTATTTTATTTTTTATAAATCGATTTCTAAACAAATATTTTTTAATTTTAAGGAAAGTAAAATTTTTAAATTAATACCTACAATATAATATATAGTACCTGGAGGCACTATATAAGACCATATATAGCCCTCGAAACTATAGTCTCGTTATAAATAAATAAAATTTATAATTCCAGCAGACAGACACAGTCTTTTTTGACTCCTTCAAAGTAAAGAAAATCCTGCTTATAGTGCTTATGGTGTATCATGGTCAAAAGTTGCTCGAAAAATTAGTATTGAAGGAGACAATAAAGAGTGTGTCTTCTGCTGGAATTATAAATTTTATTTATTTATAACGAGACTATAGTTTCGAGGGCTTTGCCTTCTTCATCAGTCTATTACAATGGATACACAGGAATTAATTTATGAATGAAAGATTAAAATCTTTCATGTGGTTAGGTTAAGAAATTATACAGGGTGGGCAAGTTAAGAATTGAAATTTATACTTGTTTTGTTTGTGTAAAATCATACAATAATTCACCAAAAAAATTCTTAAATCGGAAAATAGAAATTCCCGAAAGCTTTATTTTAAAAATAGCCGCTAAAATATAAACTTCACGAACGCCACCTACAGCCAAAATAATAAAACAAGTATAAATTTCAATTCTTAACTTGCCCACACTGTATAATTTCTTTACCTAACCACATGAAAGATTTTAACCTTTCATTCATAAATTAATTCCTGTGAATCCATTGTAATAGACTGATGAAAAGGACAAAGCCCTCGAAACTATAGTCTCGTTATAAATAAATAAAATTTATAATTCCAGTAGAAGACACACTCTTTTATTGTCTCCTTCAATAAATAAAATTTTAATAAAAGATCAAATTCCATTTGAAATATCAATAAAATGAATAATTTTGAATTAAGCATCATTGATAGAAAGATAAAATATACAAAATGGATATTTCTCAAGTTCAACCATTTCATATTGTGTGCCTAATTAATCAAAGGCTAAGTAAACAACAAGTGGCAAGTACACTTGCAATAAGCCGTTTTACAGTAAATGTATGGTTACTTGTAAAAAAATTAAAAATTATTTACTATTTAATAAAGGTTTTATTGGTGGATCGATTTTTTTGCACCGTAGTGTGTTTTGAATTTTAAAAAAATCTGATAATCAAATTACAAATAATATGGAACATGACATATATAAGTTAGAATATAAAATTTTAATTAAGGACTCTACCTACTAACTTCTATTAATTTTTTTAGTTTCTATAAAATATCTATTTAGTTTGAATGACATAAAAAAAAAAAATTCTACTGAACTCACAATATTGAAGCGATCTCTACTCGCATTTATTTGTGCATATGATTTTTTTTTTAACGAATAAATATTATTATTCGATTAAATTACATTTTTGTTTTTATATAAGTACAATAAACAAACAAAACAAAAAAAAAGTCACAAATATTCAAATAATTTTCCAAACGCATTAACATTCCCCATTTGGAAAATGTAATTTTTGTAATTAATCGGAGAAAAATTCCAATGATATCAAAACGTATCTCTCCCGCCCCACAAACTCCTCTCCTTTCACAAAAAAAAAATAATCTAAAATTCTTTTTAGCTTGAAATGGAATAAAATTAATAAACTCAACGTTTTTTTTATTATTTTTTTGTATTGTAAATCATGGAAGTGAAACAAATAAATTAATTATGAGAGCAGAGCTATAAAAACACAAAAAGGCTGCTTGCTGCGCTGGATTGGAAGCCTGGGCCTAGTGTCTGTTGTTGTTGTTGTAGTTGTTGTTGTTGTGCTTGTAATGGGGATCAAATGGCGACGATGAGTGTCACATCCAGTCACGAATCCGTGACTCAAGACAAGGACAACAAAACCGCACACTCTCTCTGTCTGTCTGTCTGTCTGTGGTGACCCTCTATTACCCCTTCACCCTCAGGAGGTCTTTCAACTTGTTGCCCTAGACCTAGACCTAGAGATTAGGTTTACCTCTACAATCATCATTTAAACGAATCTCTTCTGTTACAAAAATATTACCTATCATTTACACAATCTTAAATTGCAGAAATTTATATTAAAGGATAAATTTTTATTAAAATCATGCATAATAATTAATTATAACTATTTATTGTACACAACAAAATAAATAATTATAATGAATTATTATGTATGATTTTAATAAAAAAATTCCTTTACATAAATTTAATCACAAAAATATATGCTTTAAAAGCCGCAAATTTATATATTAAATTTAATTAATCGAAATCAAAAAGTGTATTTATATTAAAGAATAAATTTTTATTAAAATCATGCATAATAATTAATTCTAACTATTTATTGTACACAACAAAATAAATAATTATAATGAATTATTTGATTTTAATAAAAAAATTTCCTTTACATAAATTTAATCACAAAAATATATGCTTTAAAAGCCACAAATTTATATATTAAATTTAATTAATCGAAATCAAAAAGTGTATTTATATTAAAGGATAAAATTTTATTAAAATCATACATAATTAATTATAATTATTTATTGAACATAACAAAATAAATAATTATAGTTAATTATGCGTGATTTTAATAAAATTTTAGCTTTTAATCAATTTAATCACAAATATATAAGCTTTAAAAGCCGCAAATTTTACCTATATTAATTTAATTAATCGAAATCAAAAAGTGTATTAATATTTATATTAAAGAATAAATTATTATTAAATTCATACATAATTAATTATAAATATTTATTGAACACAATAGTTATAATTAATTATGCGTGATTTTAATAAAAAATTATCCTTTCATATTATATAAATATTAATAGACTAAAAGTAAAAAAAATTTGAAATTTTTTTTAGAAACTTTTTAAAATATAAAATATTAAGTAAGTTTCACATAAATTTGTGTAAAAACCTATCTAGAATTTTAAATTTTAAATTTAAAAAATTTCTAAAAAAAAATTTCAAAATTTTCTTTTCTTTATTTAAAATGTTTCATCAAGAACACACAACATTCTCCCTTAATAAAATTATTAGACTTTTTGGTTTCAATTAGTTAAATTACTTATTATATAAATTTGCGGTTTTTAAAGCCTATATTTTTGTCATTAAATTTATTTAAGGTTAAATTTTTATTAAAATCACGCATAATTAATTATAATTATTTATTTTGTTATGTTTGATAAATAGTTATAAGGGGGGTCGGATAGGCTAGGTGGTAGCGTGTCAGCCTGCTAACCAAGTGGTCCCGGGTTCGAATCCGACTCGAGGCATCCGGCTAAAATCTGACACCCGGGGTAGAGACAAATTTAATAAAAAAATAAATAGTATCGTAAATTGGCTTATTGCTAGAAGGGCCGAAAAGCCAAAAAAAAAATAGTTGTAATTAATTATGTGTGATTTTAATCAAAAATTTAACTTTCAAAAATTTAAATCACAAAATTATAATCTTTAACAGTCACAAATTTATATATTCACATTTAACTCATCGAAATCAAAAATCATATTCATATTTTTTTTGCCCAAAATCCATTTGGGCAACAATTTCAAAAGCACTTTCTTCTCTATTCAACGTCGGATTACACCTAAAGTATTGGAGATACCAAAAAAATCTCAAATAAATTTTTTATAGAAAATTTAATAACCTTTATTTTTTATATGACCAAATTTTTCGTATCAGTTATAATTGCCGAGAAATAGGCAAAAAACTGAAAAAGTATACCTTTTTTCCAAGATGGCTTCTCGAACGGAACAGATTTTGACGGGGACTTTTTTAGTATGTTCACTGGGAAGCAAGGGCGGATCCAGGAATTTTTTATGGGGGGGGGGGGAGAATGTAATGTATATAAGGTGCCCGATGTATATAAGATATACTTTTTATCTCGGAAGTGTGTCGCGATCGAATTGTCCAAGCGGCGGGGGGGGGGGGGGGGGTCAGACACACACACACATATATATAAAACTTTATTTTCAATTTTAAAATTTAAAAAAAAAAAAATGTTTTTTTTTTACAAATTTTTTTGCCAGGCACGGGCCTCTATGGGGGGGGGGGCGGTCGCCCCTCCGCCCCCCTGGATCCGCCCTTGATGGGAAGCTGTAATAACCATGTATACCATAATTCAAATCTTTACCGATTAATGTTTTTATTTTTTCTAATTTGACTGGACTACTATAGTTATAAATATAAATTTTCTTTATTGTTTAAATATTTAGTACCTGGAGGCACCTTTTTTCTTCAGCTAAAAGCTTTATTTTAATGTTATTTTTAATTTAAAATTCTGACAAAAAGGTCGATTTTTATTTCAGAGCCGTTTTCAAATTAAAATAAAGTAAAAAAATACAAAAATATATAGTATATTAATTGTTGTCTTTCTTTCAGCTTAATTCAATTATACATATTTCAAATTTGCCGAGCCGCAATTTATTCACTAAATTCTATTTATAAAATACATAGCTATATATAATATATTCAATTATTTCCACACTTATAATAAAGTCTAATTCAAAAATATTCATTTTAGTAAAAGTAAAAAGCAAAGATTTTTAAAATAGTTCTATGGTCCAGTGGTAAAGTGTGTGCCGCTGATGCAAGAGGTCTCAGGTTCTAATCTGACATCCGGCGAGTCATTTTTTTATTGAGATTTTCATCTATCAATAATTACTTTAATTAAGAAAAAATCAATTAAGATGAATTTTGATGAGGTCCAGATCATAGCCAGATCGTTTTCTCATCCTCAAAACTTGTTAATAGATTTTGTTTCATCAAAATCGGTAGGGCCGTTTTCAAAATAGAACCAAGATAAAAATATATAAATAAATAAATATACAATTTTTGCTCGTTTAATAAGAGTAGATTTATTTTTTTGAATATTAAAAAAAATTTAATTAAAAGTAGTAGAAATATTTAAAATCAGTAGCGAATTAATATTAAAGGAAGCCCCTCGTTTATCCCTTGCGTGTAGAAAAGAAGAAAACATTTTGATAAATGTTTATTTCTTAATCGTTGAAGAAAAATCGTAGCCAATCGTCTTTGCAACCACAGCTCAGAGAGACACTCTGACAAATGGAATAAAACTAACACTATCTATATCCCCTTCTGCCCCTCTTCGAATGCCCCCCCCCTCTGCCATCAATGACAAATCCCTTAAAATTACTCTCTTTTGCCCGGGACAAAAAGCGTTATTTATTAACCCATTTATATCGATTAACTGGAAAAGATTCTTAATTGAATGATAAGTCTAATTTATTAGCAGAAATCGTAGCTATATAAACCGTTACAATTCAGATTAAGCCTTTATTATTATTATTATTATTATTAATAGACATTTTATATTCCTAATAGCCACTATAGCTGTCCTATATATTGATATGCAAAAGAAGATAGTCAATGTGATTTCCCAGGAGTTAATAATTCCATGGAGGAAAAAGTGAAAACTTTTTCAATATTTGATATTACCATATTAAGGTCAGATTTTGGTAATTTTATTATTCTTCTTCTTCTTGGACAATTAGAAAGCGGAGAGAAAGAGATTAGAGGCTTTCGAAATGTGGTGCTACAGAAGAATGATGAATGGATAAAATTACAAATGAAGAAGTTCTTGGAAGAATCGGAGAAAGAAGAACCTTGTGGAAGAGTCTGAAGAAGAGAAGAGGTCAGATGATGGGGCCCACACTGAGACATGGGGAACTGCTTAGGGATATCTTGGAGGGGGGGGAGAAAAGGGGAAGGGGGAGACCCAGATTAGAATATTTCAAGCAAATAATTGGGGATATGGGATGCCAGACATTTAGAGAGGTCAAACAGCTGGCGGGGGACAGAGTCGAGTGGGGACGGATTGTTGCATCAAACTAGTCTTAGGACTGTATACTCAATGATGATGATTCTTAAGGTGCCGATCCGTTGGCTATTATCATGGCAATCCTCACTTTATCAACAGCAACACGGAAGAGTTGTTGGGAGGTCTTGTTGAACCAGGTCCTGAGGTTCTTCAACCACGATATCCTTCTTCTTCCGGGACCTCTTTTTCCGAAAATCTTCACCGTGCAGACATAGATTGAGCAAAGTATACCGGTTTTCGTTCCTCATAATATGACCCAGGTACTGCAAATTTCGGGCCTTGATGTCATCCACCAATACGAGGTCCTTCTTCACTGCCTTGAGAACTTCGGCATTCGTCATTCGTGCTATCCAGGGACTTTTTAAGGATTCTTCGGTGCAGCGTCATTCGAGCGACGTTTATCCTCGTTCAAGGTCGCAGTCTACACCATGACAAGGGGACAGCGCAAACATAGCAACGCAGAAGTCTTGTTTTTAAATCAGAGAGAGATTCTGGCTCTTGAAGAATCTGCCCATCTGATTGAAGGCGGATCTAGCTTTCCCAATGCGAGATTTTATTTCTTGAGTTTCGTTCCAGTCCTCATTCACGATGGTGCCGAGGTAGTTGTAGTGGTCCACTCTCTCAATTGCAGCTTCGTTGACATAAAGTTGACCTCCCGTGATTTTGCTAATTATCATGAGCTTGGTTTTGTTGTCATTGATATCCAGGCCATACCGCTTGCTGTGATGAGTTATTTTGTCCATAAGAAATTGTAGGTCTACTAAGTTACTAGCAAAAACAATGGTATCATCCGCATATCTGATGTTGTTCAAATGGTATCTGTTTATTAGAATGCCCTTTTCTTTTATTATTAAACCCGTAAAACTAAATCTTCATCTAAATTTGTAGCTCATTAATACATACTTTGATATAGATTTCAAGCTCCTTGCTGAATCCATTTAACAACTTCCCATATAAAGATTACCTATATTTTTGAGGCTTGTATAAAAAGTAACACGGAACCTATTAGTGTCGGTATAATGTCTGGCCACCTGCCAGATACTTATCTTTGAGATGTTGCAAAAAATCGATTTCTCGAAAACGGCTCTAACGATTTACGATGAAAATCACGGATTAGGGATTTTTTGGGTCGAGAAATCTATCTGTCATGGTCTCATCTTCGGGTAACTTTAATTTAATTGTTTTTTTCTTAATTAAAGTATTTTTTTACCGGTGGGTGTATCAATAAATATTTATATTCAAATTTTTTTTCAATTTCCTTTTTAACCGACTTCAAAAAAGGAGGAGGTTCTCTATTCGATTGAATTTTTTTTTTTTTTTTTTTTTTTTTTTGTGCCTATGTTACCTCATATCTCCGCCAATTGTCAACCGATTTTGAAAATTTTTTTTGCATTGGGTCCAGTCTAGCTTCCGATTGGTCCCATTTTTTCGATTTTTTTTCATAGGTATTAGACCTTTTTTATTAGGTTTGTTTAGGTTTGTTTAGACCTAACCTCTTGTTTATGAACCGATTTCGATGGTTCTTTTTTTATCCGAAAGGGGGTGTCTTAGGGATGGTGTCATATTAATTTGGTCAAGTTCTGATGATATGATCACTATTAATAACATCACTAAAAAGAGAAAAATAAAAATTTTTAAGAAAAAATAAAAACCGACTTCAAAAAATTAAATGCAACAAATATAAAAATACACTAAAAGGTATAAAATAATTATTATCTTATTTAGTTACAACTAAACGACGAAATATTAACACGAAATTACTTTTTGAAGTCGGTACCAAACAAACTATACCTATAAGCGAGCGTACCCGCCAAACGTACTAAGTAAGATCCGTCGAGTGCGATTCATAAAAGGTATATGTTTGGCACCGACTTCAAAAAGTAATTTCGTGTTAATATTTCGTCGTTTAGTTGTAACTAAATAAGATAATAATTATTTTATACCTTTTAGTGTATTTTATATTTGTTGCATTTAATTTTTTGAAGTCGGTTTTTATTTTTTTCTTAAAAATTTTTATATTAATTAAACTGGTTTTTTAATTTCTTGATTAGTTTTTTGAGAATTTTTATTTATTTATATAACTATGTAAATATAACCAAACTTCTTGAGGATACAAATTCTCATTTAAATAGGTGTTGGTTTTATTCTTTTTTTGACAAAAAAACAAATTTTTATCATTTATTATTTCTTTATTTTATTTTATTGTTACCAGGAACGTTTCGACATTTTCAAATATGTCATCATCAGCCTAAAACATTTCAATCATTACATAATTTTTTTATACAATGACAGTATTCTGGAAAAAAATTTCAGCCATGTAGAGGTTTCCATTCTGAAGTTACAGAAGTGTCAAAATGGCCTGAGTTGTTTCCTGTAAAGGGTGGTCTGGCAATGCTCATATCCCCGCTCGAATCGAACTTGGCTGGGGCACTGCCGTGCCCCCAGATATATACCTATATAACCAGAACAAAATCGCGCTTAATATCGAAGCTTACTAAATAGAAATATTTTTTTAAACAATGTTTATCTTTATAAGGCCCTTTTGTAGGTCTTTAGTAACTCAACCATTTTATCGAAATTTTATTTCAAAATTTTTTTTTTTTTCAAAAAAACTAACTCAAAAACACCAATTTTTAGTCAAAAAAAACAAACTTTTTAGTTTATAGCAAAAAATCACCACCTCCAATTGACTTTCAGATTTTAAGAATTGAATAAGAGGGATATAACTTTCACTTTTCAATCCCAGAGGTGTCTCGGAGCCGAAAAAGAAAGAAGAAGATATACCTGCGAAGGTGGGTCCTCAACGATTGCACTGGCTTGTTCATAATCGTTGGACAAGGGTCAGACAGCTTGGGGCCGAAATGTCATTTCTGCTTAAGCAAGGGAGAGAAAATTCCCGGCCTTTTCTCAGACCAGGCTCGAAAATATCTCCCTTCCTTCTGTTAAAGAAATTGCCATGTCTTAATTACTTTTTCGGAAGCGGCAACTTGACATTGATGAGAGGACATCAACAACCCAGTTGTTGTTGTTGTAGTTCTAACCCCTGGAAATGAGAATACTTTCCGCTAATGCTCTAATGAATCCAAACGGGAATACGAAACGTCATTGAAGAAGGGGTTAACGTTAAGGGTTGTTTGTACCAGCCATCAGCTCTCGAAAATTGGCTCTTTGTAATTGCCAAGCCAGGGGGGTTCCGATTTGTCAGGTATTTGTTAAGTTGTCTTGTCAGTATATCTTCAAGCAAACTTTGAGTTGAGCAACCGTGGTTGTTTCAGGGAGGGGCCAGCCTTTTGCTTTCAACAAAAGAAGAAACAGTAGAAACGTCAAAACACCTCCAATCAGCCGCTTATTCTCTTATTCTGTCTGACAGCCAGAGATTAGCAGAGAGAGAGAAGTAGTCTGTCGGTTTGTTTGTGCTCAAAAGAGAGAAATTTGCATACGCCAAAGGCGCGCGCTTTACTACTACTATTAGAGTTCCTTGTTTAAGCCTTAACCGTACTTCAAACTACTTTTGACAACCGACCCACCCACGTACAATTCATCCACGATCAAAATATTTATTACTCAGATGAAAGGCTCCGCGGAAGGCGGGCTCAAATATTGGTTGAACTCACTTGAATCTTTCATTTTTTTGCTTTATACGTGTTTGGAAATATCTGTCATCTGTAAAAAAATAAAGTACTAATGTTTGTGGGCCGATATGTACCAAAAACTAATCAGCGCTTCATTTTGTTAAACTAATGGTAGGTTTTCAATTTCATTTAAATCGGTGTAACGGTGTGGAAAAAATCGTGGGCCAAAAAAACGATAACATCCATCCATCCATCCATCCATCCATCCATCCATACATCCATACATCCATCCATCCATCCATCCATACATCCATACATCCATCCATACATACATACATACATCCATCCATCCATCCGCACGCACTAAATGAAAAAATCGCACTTTTTAGCCTCTCGACGAGACCCCTTGTAATTTTTGGCAAAACCGTCACGTGCTAAAATTCAACCTAATTGAATACTACAATTTGTGACTTTAATTGAGTCCATGGGTTCCGTAGTCTTTACCTGAGGACCCTTTGAAGCCACTCTTGCCCCGAGAGCGATTACAATACTTTACCCATGCTTTGCATTGGATAAAGTAAAAAGAATACTGCCAAATATGTATAATTTAATTTCAAATATATATTTCATACATTGTTAATTTGTTCAATAAATTTCCAATAATTTTAAATTAAATTTATTTTAATGAGATTTAAAAGAAATAAATATTTATATTAAAGAAAACATTTTCATTAAATTCATAGATAATTAATTTTATAATTATTTATTGAACACAATATTTATAATAAGTTAATGGAGACTCGTGGAAAAGGTCCACAGTGATCTTGTAGCCAAAGTTTCCGTTTGTATGTATTATTGTTGTTGTAGAATGTTGAGGTATTTCGGAAAAAATATGATACGGATGGTAGGTATGTAGTAAAAAACTTTTTATGTAGTTTTTGTGTGTTTTATGGTGTACATTTGCTTGCAAAAGTTTCGGATCAGATCAATCCTTCATCAGCACCTTGCCAATTAATTTATTTAACACAACTTTGGTCATGTATGCAACATGCCATTGTCTTTGAACAACAGATAAATAAAAATAAAAATAGTCTGTTTTTGATATTTGGAGACTATTTTTATTTTTATTTATCTGTTGTTCAAAGCCAATGGCATGTTGCATACATGACCAAAGTTGTGTTAAATAAATAAATTGGCAAGGTGCTGATGAAGGATTGATCTGATCCGAAACTTTTGCAAGCAAATGTACACCATAAAACACACAAAAACTACATAAAAAGTTTTTTACTACATACCCACCATCCGTATCATATTTTTTCCGAAATGCCTCAACATTCTACAACAACAATAATACAATATTTATAATTGATTATGTGTAATTAAATTAATATATAAATTTGCGGCTTTTTAAAGCTTATATTTTTGTGATTAAATTTATTTAAGGTTAAATTTTTATTAAAATCACGCATAATTAATTATAACTAATTTATTGACAACAAAATAGTTATATAGGTGATGGTCTTAAGGGTCTGACTAGTTGCCCGGAAGCTTGCTAGTGCTTGGGTTCGACTCCCGAGGGAACAAGATCCTTCTACATGCAATATAAACATTAAAATCTTTGATAAATGACCTAAATTCATGTTCATAAATAGTTATAAATAATTATGTGTGATTTTAATAAAAATTTAACCTTTAATAAATTTAATGACAAAAATATGAGCTTTAAAAGTCGCAAATTTATAAATTTACATTTAATTTTTCGAAATCAAATAGTGTATATTAATATTTATATTATAGAATACATTTTTATTAAAATCATACATAAATAATTATAATTATTTATTAAACACAATAGTTATAATTAATTGTATTGGATTTTAATAAAAATGTATCTTATAATATAAACAATATTTCATACATTGTTAATTTGTTCACTAAATTTCCAATAAATATTAAATTAAATTTATTTTAATGAGATTTAAAATAAATAAATATGAAAAAACGTTTTTCAATTAATTAATTAATTAGAGAAGAAATATATTTCATACATTGGGTCGCTGATCTTACAAAACCTCGTAAGTCCAATTTTTGGTCAAATAGTACATATTATACGTTTATACCGAGGGGTGAACCGCGACCTGATATGCTACTAATACCTACCTCCACTTGTACTTCCAAATATTTCCAAGTGCTTCCAAATATTTCCAAGTACTTTCAGATATTTCCAAGTACTTCCAAATATTTCCAAGTACTTCCAAATGTTTTCAAGTACTTCCAATTATTTCCAAATAATTCCAAATATTTCCAAGTACTTCCAAATATTTCCAAGTGTTTCTAAATATTTCCAAGTACTTTCAAATATTTCCAAGTACTTCCAAATATTTCCAAGTACTTCCAAATATTTCCAAGTACTTCCAAATGTTTTCAAGTACTTCCAAATATTTCCAAGTACTTTCAAATATTTCCAAGCACTTCCAAATATTTCCAACTACTTCCAAATGTTTTCAAGTACTTCCAAATATTTCCAAGTAATTCCAAATATTTCCAAGTACTTCCAAATATTTTCAAGTACTTTCAAATATTTTCAAGTACTTCCAAATATTTCCAAGTACTTCCAAATATTTCCAAGTAATTCCAAATATTTCCAAGTACTTTCAAATATTTCCAAGTACTTCCAAATATTTCCAAGTGCTTCTAAATATTCCCAAGTACTTTCAAATATTTTCAAGTACTTCCAAAATACTCCCAAAGAGGTGTACACCTACTTTTACATAATCAGTGGGTCCCAGGAGTCTAAAAATGCAAAAACTATCCCCCCCTACATGATTATAAATAATTTTATTAAATATTAAATATAAGTGATGGGCCAGGTTGTATGGTAAAGTCAAGTGGATGGCCACATCAGAACACGTCAGCTTATTGTTGTTTAAATTTCGTTCATTTCTAAAATAAATCTTTTTTTTTCTAAATTTCTCTCTACAATTTCGGGATTAGAAAAGTCAAAACTCTGTGCCAGGTTTGTTGAGTAGAAAAAAAAAGATTAATTTTAGAAATGATCGAAATTTTAAACAAGAAAATTTCAATTTTAACTGTTTTTCTAATATATAAAATTAACCCCCTCCCCTATATGATTATTAATAATTTTATTAAATATGTGGGGCCAGGTTGTATGGTAAAGTCAAGTGGATGGCCACATCAGAACACGTCAGCTTATTTTCTTTTCTATATGTATACATGTTTATTTGCATTAAGCAGAGGACAACCTCTTTGAATTCTCTTTATTAAGACACACTTTGTCTGTGTTGCGTAATAGATGAGCCTATCGACCAACCCACCCCCAAGAGTCAAGGGGTTGTTTTCACAATATTTTTTCGAAATAATTTCCCCATATGGGAGAGTTAATTTAGCTTTAGCGTTAGCCCTGAAGGGTCTTCAGCTATAAATTAATTATCAGGGTTGTGTGATTTTTTTCCAAAGCATGAAGCAGCACACCAGGGGGCAGGGGCGGGGGTGCCAACCCTTTTTTAACCCCTGAACCTTGCCTGTTTCAGAGACCACCACAGAGGGATGGATTTTTTTCTTTCACATTCCCTTACAAATTCTTTCAATTGTTTGTTTCATTAAAAGAATCTGAAAAAATTAATCTCAATTACAAAATAAAACTCGGTACATTCTATTTTTTTGTCAGCGAACGGGTTAAGTTAAAAAAAAGGTGATATTTGACAGAGAGAGGCAATTTATTAAAATACAAATATCTGTACCAAATTTCAGCTCATTCAACACCGACAAGGGTCCGAGGGCTCTATAAATAAGAAATCGATTTTTTTTTTGAAGTGATAACTTCTTTTGGCGCGCCTTGCACATTTTTTATTTTACTTGGCAGTAAATGGGATTGAGCTGTAACGGTTCCCAATTGTCAGGGGTAACGGTTGCCAATCGTCATGCCGTAGGCTAAATCGAAAAATAGAAATATTGAATAAAAAAACTTGAAAAAACTAAATAATTTTTAAGGATTTAGGTGTCGGTTCTAGGTGAAACATTATAAGTTAAAAAACTAAACATTAAATATAATAATATTATATTTAAAAATATATATTTAACATACTCCAAAAAATAATTAAAAGTTTATTTAAAAATACTAATGTTTAAAAGGCTACATATATTCATCTAAAATAATAATAAAATAAAATAATTTATTTATTTATTATTATTTATTAGAATTATAAATGCCACATAAGTTATCACTTCTGTCATGTGGACTTAAGCACACAACCGAATTTTCTCCATTTTTTTAACGCGAAGTTTTTGAAAAATAATAATATCTAAAATATAATCAGTTTTTTTGTATTGGAAATATATATAAGTACAAACAATTTGGAATCAGAAAGAACTTTCTATGAGTTTCCGGTCTAAAGTTATTGTAGCTATTTAGAATTCAAAAAGACAGAAAAAAATAGGTAGGTATGTTTGAAAATGTAAAACCTATCTAAATAAAAAATTGTAGAAAAAAGTGAAACTTTTTCAAGACTTGGTAGGCTGTTTGTAGTCTCGGTGAATAAAGGAAAGCATACCTCTGTTAGATTTTTTATTATTTAATACTTTAAAAACGGATAAAAATCTCAAAAAATTATATTTTTAACCGGAAGATCTAGTTCTAGACAACCGTCTATAATCTAATCAGTTCTTCAGGTTGAAAATACAAACATTTTAGCAACACAAGAACGAATTTTACGAGTTTTTTTTATCTTATTGTAAGTTGTCGTAGGTATCTAAATCCAGACACAAAATCATGGTCAAAAATTAATTTTCTCCACATTCCAGACATTTTTCACCATAATGACCAAAAAATAAAATTGAAAATTTTTGAATGAATTCAATACTAGATTCGACCGCAAGACAGAAAGGCAAGCCTACCTTCAGGGCGTACCGAGTGAAATATCAAAATTTTTAAACTATATAATCCTACTTTATGGACACAATTACTTTTCCTAATTAATTAGTTAATTAATTGAAAAACGTTTTTCATTTTTATTTCTTTTAAATCTCATTAAAATAAATTTAATTTAATACTTATTGGAAATTTATTAACAAATTAATAATGCATCGCTGATCTTACAAAACCTCGTATGTCCTAAATTTATTGTTTGACAGAAAAGAAGAAAAACCATTTTAAACAACAGTACATACAAATTCAATGGGATATTTATTATTTGTCCGTATCGCGAAATGAAATTGGAATAGAATATTAAGGTTTCAATAGACAGACGCGCCGTGAAAAGGTGGTCGGTATAAACCGAGGGATGATCCGTGATGTAACGTACAAACTAACAGACATTTTGACAAAACTATTATTATCTCGAAAAATATAATTTTTTCGATGTTCACTTATTAGAGATTTTTTGTAGACCGAAATGCCATGGTTTCGCTCAATTTTTTTAATCGAAATAGTTTCAGCCGTTTTTTAGATATTTTTTATAAAAAGAAGGAAAAAAACACTTTTTTCATGTACAATTACAATACTTGACCATACCCTGTATGGTAAAGTAAAAATTCAATCTAGGTATATTGATTCTGTTTTTGTAATATTTATTAACAAATTTTAGAATTTTTTTTCACAAATATTTATCTTTTTTATTTTTATTGAAGGTAATTTCATTAGTAATATAGAAACGTTTGGAATCTTACTAAGTAGACGTTTGAGGACGTTTTTTTTTCTTTTTTAATAAAATATTTGTATTTATTTATATATTTGGTATATATACCATATATGTATATGTTAATTTGCCTAAAGCAGAGGATAACCTCATTAATTTCACTGAATGAATCAACCAACACCTTTGGGCTAAACAAAATCTATTCAACAAAGCCTCTTCTAATTTTCTAATTGAATTCCCCCGTAGAATCGAAAGTGTTGTTTTTCTAATTTATGGCCCAAATGATGAGGTGTTGACTTGAGTGTGGGTGGACAATTAGAGGGGGGGGGGGGGTCAATTTACGATTTACAGCCGCATAAACTGCGTCATCCAACGAGGTTTAAATTTGTGTCCAACCTGACTTTTCGGTTTGTTCTGTCCCTCAAATTGGCGGCCGACAAGCATGTCTCTTGGGGCTTTACGACATGGGTTCGTTGTTCGATGCCCGGCTGGGGTCATAATTCACCTGGAATCGCCCCCGGCCGCCTTTCTCGCCTCGCCTCGCCTTGGACACCTTTTGGGGGCTGCTGGACGGACTCTGGACCATAAATATTAATTCACTATTTAAAGATTCTTACACCGCAGGCGCATTAAAATGAAACAAATTTCTATATTAGGCTACAAGTTATACCATAATATTTAAATATCCAATAACTTACCAATTTTCTATTAAATATGACACTCGTAACTATGTATTTAACAGAAAATTATTTAAACATTTATAATTTCTTCAAAGTAATTTCCAATCTTATACCTATGGTACTATTAAATATATTAATACACTCACCGGCAAAAAAACGCAACACCTAATTTTTTACCTTATCCAATGTGCAGGCAGCATGGGTAAAGTATTATAATCGGTCTCGCGGCAAGCGCGACTTCAAAGGCTCCTCAGGTAAAGACTACGGAACACATGGTCTCAATTAAAGTCACAAATTGTAGTATTCAATTAAGTTGAATTTTAGCACGTGACAGTTTTCCCAAAAATTACATGGGGTCACGTCGAGAGGCCAAAAAGTGCCATTTTTTTGGAAGTGCGTGGGGATGGATGTATGTTATCGTTTTTTTCGTCCACGATTTTTTCCACACCGTTGCACCGATTGAAATGAAATTGAAAACCTACCATTAGTTTAACAAAATGAAGCGCTTATTAGTTTTTGGTATATATCGGCCCGCAAACATTAGTACTTTATTTCAGTACTTTTTTAGTTTTTTCTAAATATCTTGAAAATGACTTAACCAATTTTGATGAAATTTAATATCCTAATTAAGTATCTAGGGGACCACAAAAAAGGTTAAATAAAGTTTTTAGTAAAATTATATTTTAAAGTACTTTACTCTAGAGTAAGATAGTACTTTTTTAATTTTTTAAATTTATTCATTTGATCGTTTTAATATAGCTCATTTAACCTTACTTAAAGAAGAATGGATAGGCTTCTCTCTGTGAAATGCTAAAAATTTGTGAGGAGACTTTATAAGTAACCATAGCAACAGCGTTGTTTTCTTATCCGTTACCTTTGCTGAAGACATAGAGGAATCGAGTTAAAATCAAAAATAGCGATTGATTCTCATCTAGTACTTGAGGAATAATCATTCTATATTGGATTTTTGACATTTCGGTTTTTATTGGTAACCATTGCTAAAGACATAGAGGAATCGAGTTAAAATCAAAAATAGCGCATAAAAAATATAATCCTTATTTCCCGATAACAGTTTTAATAGTTTTTATTATTGTTTATCACTAGAAATAAACTATTTAGGTAACTACTCGTAAAATTCTTGATGTGTTTCCAGTTCTCGTTGGAGATTAACGCGCTCGTTGCGAGGGGGTCTAACTATAGTTATCCATCAGGAAGGGAATGGTTGATTCTCTGGCTGTTTCGTTCAGCCTCCAAGCCTGAAATTTTCCAATGTTCATCATTAAAGATTGGAATTACACGCTACGCAAGCAAGCAAGTTGGCTGGTTTGGTCATCATCTTCTTCGTTCTCTCTAGAGAAAGATAGTACTTTTTTTTAATTATTTATTTTATTTTAAACCTGGACCGCAAATAGGCTATGCTATATGATTAATAATAAAGGAATAAAAATATTGATATTTCAAATGACTTTGGATAAAGTTTAGCAGCGATCAGTTGCAGTTTATTTTTTTTAATTTTTAATGTTTTACTTTTATAAAATCAATTTTTAAACCTAAGTTAAAACATTTATATCATTTTTAAAGTCATTTTAAATAACTTTAAACACTTTTAATCTATATTATTAATAATTTAATTTCAAATCTCTAACATTGTTTCAAAATATCAAATTTTCTTAAATTTGATTAATCAAATACAATTTTTCCTGAAAATTAAATTTTTTGATTTCAGTTGAGAAAAATCATTAAAAGATGATCCGATTCGTGATTATTTGTGATAATTAAGTGTGACAATTTAAACTTATATTAGAACTTTTTTTGCAAAAATAAACTTTAAGATACATTTTTAAACTTAAATTAAAATTTTTACATTTAAAATTGTCTTAGAAATTATATTAATGGATTTTATTTGTTCAAAGATAAATATTATAAAATTTAAATATACAAAATAAAAAAAAATTTGGTGTTGCATTTTTTTTGTAGGTGAGTGTATATTGTTGTTTATATATATGAGACGCTCAGAGCTAAAGTGGATCAAGTCCTTAAATTAAAGTTTCGAGATAATCAAGGTTGAAGTTTATTAACTCTAGATGAATCCTAAAGTGATATAGAGGATAATATTTACTTTATTTTTTATTCTTGTTGTATGGAGACTAACTTAATTATGTGTCATAATTTGAAAATTCAAAAACAATAAATAAGATGGCAATTTAACTTTTAATCATAATTTACTGCACTTAATTCACTTTGCCAATGAAATGTTTTTTTACATAATTTTGCTAAAAAAAAAATTGAATTTACCATACAGGGTATGGTCAAGTATTGTAATCGTGCATGAAAAAAGTGTTTTTTTTTTCCTTCTTTTTTTTTCGAAATATTTCAAAAACGGCTTAAACTATTTTGATTAAAAAAATTGAGCGAAAACATGGCATTTCGCTCTACAAAAAAGTTCTAATAAGTGAATATCGAAAAAATTATATTTTTCGAGATAATAATTGTTTTGTCAAAATGTCTGTTAGTCTGGTTGTCTGGTTGTCTGTGCGTTACCAAATTTTTGTGGACGAGCTAGCTCAAAAACTAATGTGAATATCAAAACCAAATGTCACACGTAGTTTTGGTCCATTGAGATTAAGAGTTGATTAGATTTTGGTACATATCGGCCCCAAATTAAGGGGGGTGGAGAGGGGGTTAAAAATAAAAAAATCTAGGCCGTTTGAACAAACTCAACCAAATTTTGTATACATAATCAGTGACCCCCTAAAAATGGCAAAACTAACCCCCCCCTCCCCTACATGATTATAAATTATTTTATTAAATATTAAATTTAAGAGAGGCGCCAGGTTGTATGGTAAAGTCAAG
Source organism: Forficula auricularia (assembly GCA_024734495.1). NCBI lineage: Eukaryota > Metazoa > Arthropoda > Insecta > Dermaptera > Forficulidae > Forficula > Forficula auricularia. The sequence goes on from JALMQS010000136.1 coordinate 3,380,877, forward strand.
TGGATGGCCACATCAGAACACGTCAGCTTATTTTTTTTATTTTTAACTGATGCTTGATAGTGTAAAATTTCTTCGAAAATACAAAATTTTAGGACCAGAACGAACTATCGGATGAGATATAAAAATTCGTTCAGACAAGGAGACAAATAAATTGTAAATATAAATAATAATTTAATGTTAAAATACCCGAAAAATCATTCGCTCTATTGCTAAATTTATTCAAGGAGAGATTTTTAAATAGGTAAAGTCGAGGGGTGAACCGCGATTGGAATTAGGTGTACTCTTCTTTGGAATTATTTTGGAATTAATTTTATAATGTCACTTCTTCTACTTGGAAATGAAAGTGGAAGTAGGTGTACATGATATTAGGTCGCGGTTCATCCCTCGGGTAAAGTAAATATAAAAAACTTGAAATTTTTGAGCGATGTTTAATCTTAAATTTCTCATATAAATAAATTAATTAATTAACTGAAAAACGTTTTTCAAATTTCTTTCTTTTAAATCTCATTAAATTTAAATTTGATAATTTTTAATTTCTCTGATATTAATAAATAGTTAAGTTTAATAGAATCGTATTAATATATAGATACTTAGCGGGTTACTGCGGTTACTTAAATATTGATTTAAATCCTTTTTAACCGACTTCAAAAAAATTTTTAAGAAAAAAATAAAACCGACTTCAAAAATTAAGTGCAACAAATATAAAAATACACTAAAAGGTATAAAATAATTATTATCTTATTTAGTTACAACTAAACGACGAAATATTAACACGAAATTACTTTTTAAAGTCGGTGCCAAACAAACTATACCTATAAGCGAGCGTACCCGCCAAACGTAAGTAAGATCCGTCGAGTGCGATTCATAAAAGGTATATGTTTGGCACCAACTTCAAAAAGTAATTTCGTGTTAATATTTCGTCGTTTAGTTGTAACTAAATAAGATAATAATTATTTTATACCTTTTAGTGTATTTTTATATTTGTTGCACTTAATTTTTGAAGTCGGTTTTTATTTTTTTCTTAAAAATTTTTATTTTTCTCTTTTTTAGTGATGTTATTAATAGTGATTATATCATCAGAACTTGACCAAATTAATATGACACCATCCCTAAGACACCCCCTTTCGGATAAAAAAGAACCATCGAAATCGGTTCATAAACAAAGAGAGTTAGGTCTAAACAAACCTAAACAAACCTAATAAAAAAGGTCTAATACCTATGAAAAAAAATCGAAAAAAAAATGGGACCAATCGGAAGCTAGACTGGACCCAATGCAAAAAAAATTTTCAAAATCGGTTGACAATTGGCGGAGATATGAGGTAACATAGGCACACAAAAAAAAAAAAAAAAAAAAAATTCAATCGAATAGAGAACCTCCTCCTTTTTTGAAGTCGGTTAAAAAGGAGGAGGTTCTCTATTCGACTGAATTTTTTTTTCCTATGTTACCTCATATCTCCGCCAATTGTGAACCGATTTTGAAAAAAAAATTTGCATTGGGTCCAGTCTACGTTCCGATTGGTCCCATTTTTTTTTTGTAGGTATTAGACCTTTTTTGTTAGGTTTGTTCAGGACTAACTTCTTTGTTTATGAACCGATTTCGATGATTCTTTTTTTATTGGAAAGGGGTATCTTAGGGATGGTACAATATTAATTTGGTCAATTTCTGATGATAGGATCACTATTAATAACATCACTAAAAATAAAAAAATAAAACCGACGTCAAAAAAATTAAATGCAACAAATAAAATACACTAAAAGGTATAAAATAATTATTATCTTATTTAGTTACAACTAAACGACGAAATATTAACATGAAATTACTTTTTAAGTCGGTGCCAAAAATATACCTTTTATGAATCGCTCTCGACGGGTCTTACTTAGTACGTTTGGCGGGTACGCTCGCTTATAGGTATAGTTTGTTTGGCACCGACTTCAAAAAGTAATTTCATGTTAATATTTCGTCGTTTAGTTGTAACTAAATAAGATAATAATTATTTTATGCCATTTAGTGTATTTTATTTGTTGCATTTAATTTTTTTCGGTTTTAATTTTTTCTTAAAAATTTTAATAATTCCAAATCGGTTGACTAATAATTCCATTAAAAAAAAAAAAAATATTTCAAAATTTCCAACATATAAAGCAATCATCGAAATCCTTTCACTTTAACGTTCAATTTCATTCGACACATTTACGATACACGATATATTCCCCAACATATATCTATATTGAACGAATTTCATATCTATCATAAATCAAAATTATCGTAACAATTCAATTCAAATTGAAATTGAACTTTATATTATTATTTTCTTGTCAACATTTCGGTTAAATTTTTCTACACTATTTACAATCTAATTTGTCATTTTAAAACCTAATAAAAATGATAAATAACTTTTTTTACTTTCACTTATAATAATATTTATATAAGTGCATTTATTTATCGAGATCTTTATATATAATATCTTCTATTTCAAAGCTTATAAATAAATTTTAATTTCAATTTGTCCATTCCTGGTGAGAGTAAACGATTTCATAGAAGATTTGACGCTTTTGTAGTTGAATTGTTTATTAGGAAAGACGTTTTTAAGCTCCCTAGAGCCCTAAAGAGCTGATCATATTATAACTACAAACCAAATTTAAATTTTTAGTTTTAATAGCTTATAAAAGTTTCAGAGAAATCTGAAACACAGTAAATGTCAACGAAATCAGTTACGGTTTCATTTTTCTACAATTTTGGTACAAAACTTCACAAAGAATAAAAATATTAACTAAAATAAAAATAAACTAATCAATCAGATCAATATTAAAAAATACAAAATAAAAAATTTAAGGTTAAGTTGGCAAGAATGTACAACATTTATTTTAATCAAAATGACCCACTAAAGCTTATTTTCATGCATTAATTTTCGTATTAAATTTTTAATAAACTAATTAAATTTGGCTTAATTTATTTTAATGAGACTTACAAGAAATTAATTTGAAAAACGTTTTTTCAATTAATTTAAAAAAAAAAGTAAGGATGTGTACTAATACTAATAATAATAATAATTGATTGATATTTAAAAAGATGAATTGAGAATTCTTACAAATTCATTTTTAAGAATTTTTTGAGGATGTTTTTTTTTATTCTTTTTTAAAAACAAAAAATGTTTTTATAGAATTATTTGAAATCACGGATAATAATTTGAAAATTAAAGATCCTCGTGAAATTTTTGAAATTGACATTATATATTAGGTATGTATTTATGAAAATACTCTAAATGTTTGAAATTTTAGGGATGCGCCGCATCCATAGCGTCCATGGACCACACGCCACTGTTTTATATAGAAATACTAGCTGACTATCGGGACTTTGGCCTGGCGTCACCTAGCCCCTGGCGGGGAGCGTCTCGTTCATATCAATTTAATAATTGAAATTTAAAATGAAAGAATGTGCTGAGTGAAATTGATTCAACAATAAGGAAAGATTTATTTAACACATTGGCTAAGCACAATCACTATCTGACCAATCAGAGTCGTTCTAATAATTTAACGCTTTGCCATTGGCCATGCACTGGCCAATCGGATCGTTTGATTCATACAAACATATATACATACTTTTCCATACTATATATATATAAGAGCCTAGATTAATTTGTAACAACGCTGAGAGAATTTTTCTTTAAAAAAATTACCCTCTTGGTTAGAATCGAACCGACGAACTCTTGAACTAAGGGCATCAGCTCTAGCCATTACACCAATGAAACATTAATATTTATATCTTGATTTCTGTTACTAAAACTATATATTTTTGATTTAGACTTTGTGTCGAGATAATATTGTATTCATTTGAACTCGAATGAAAATGAAAAAACACCAATAGATTTTAAATTAAGAAACATTAAATATATATTAATTAACAAGTCAAATTTGAAATATAATTGTCAGCTCGGATATTAAACTGATGGCTCAAATCGATTTTCATTAACCATACAAATTTGAAATATAATTGTAATTTGGACTTGAATTTTGAAATGAAAGACTCCAATTCATTTTAAATTAAGAAACATTAAATATATATATATTAATTAACGAGGCAAATTTGAAATATAATTGTCAGCTCGGATTTTAAACTGATAGCTCCAATCGATTTTTCATTAACCAGGCAAATTTGAAATATAATTGTAATTTGGACTCGAATTTTGAAATGAAAGACTCCAATTCATTTTAAATTAAGAAACATTAAATATATATATTAATTAACGAGGCAAATTTGAAATATAATTGTCAGCTCGGATTTTTAAACTGATAGCTACAATCGATTTTCATTAACCAGGCAAATTTGTAATATAATTGTAATTTGGACTCGAATTTTTGAAATGAAAGACTCCAATTCGTTTTAAATTAAGAAACATTAAATATATTGATAATTATTCTTCCAACCCCCCCCTCGTCACACAAAAATTAAAGAGGCGAAACTTTTAAGAGACGATGTATTTTCGGTAGTTTACGGGTATACATTTGAAGTGTGGTTTTTTAAGAGGAATAAAATTTTTGGACCGATTTTTGAAATAATTTTGGAAGTGCGGTTTTAATTTAATAATTTCTACATTTAAAATTGCAAAATATGTGACGTCACAGCGGGGGAGGGGGTAACACAAATATGACCACTTGTGACAAGGACGTGGGGGTTCCAAAAATCATAAAATTCGTGTGACGTAATTTATGGATGGTTCCTAATGTGCTGGGTGTTCAGTGCCTAAGTTTGTATTAATAATAATTAACACCTTTCTGTCAAGTTTCAGCTTTTTTTAAAGCTCACGCCATAAAATTATCAATTCTTTTCCACTTTACCCTTTAAATTTATTCATCATGATTAAATTATTTTTATTACTTGAGATTGAACAAAAATGATTCACATTTTATATTTATATTCGTATAAAAGAACAAAATCTCTTTTTGTATAGATATAAATCTAATTTTTATAAAAATGTTTTCATCTTCTTTTTTGCTCATTTATGCAAAAAGAATCTAACGAGAAGGTTTTATGAGAAAAAAGAGGGGGAAAAAAAACGAACTTCCCTCCTAAGTTTAGTGATTATTATATTTTATTATATGAGGTGGAGCTTTAGAAAAAAAAGCGTCGAGGGTCGTAAAAACGTATGTCTGTCTCTCCCAAGTGTCACCTTTGGTGGCGTTAAAGAATTGCAAAAGGACAAACAATTGCCCGGTTGTAATGAGATGATTACAGGTGACCCTGACACTGAGCCAACCGGTTTCAGCTGAGCTGAAGATTCTTTCATTCATTCATACAAGAGAGGGGGACGAAAAGAAGGGGACCACCCCTCCATCCACCCACGCATTTCTTTTTCTTTAAATCTATTCATGAAGAGTAAAAAAAAATACCCACCTCAGCTCATTCATTGCATTAGGAAGGGGGATTTTTTTGAAATGGTTCAGGAGAGGGGTCCGGGGAGGGGGGGGGAGAGTTCACTCACACAAACACAAACACACAAGTGGTGCTGCTGCCCTGCACCCTCACTCTGTTTGAACAAGCTAACGAAGCCCGAAAACCGTGACTGGAATCTGTCTGTCTGTCTGTATGTCCAGCCGCTAGGAAAACTGCGTTAACTTGATTTGAATATGTTTATCAGCCGTAGCACATATATACACACTCACACATAGACAAATACAAATAGACAAGCAAATACAGTAAGTTTGGTCCCCTTTCTAGAAATCAATAATGTCCAGTGAGAGAAAAAAATATGCCAATTTGCCAATTTTCATTTATCTACTCGTATTAAATTGTTTATATATTTATTTGTATGAGTATATTTGTAACTTAGTTCTATTTTGAAAACGGCTCTAACGATTTTGATGAAATATTAACAAGTTTTGAGGATGAGAAAGCGATCTGGCTAGGTCTGGACCTCGACAAATTTCATCTTAATTGATCTTTTCTTAATTAAAGTAATTATTGATAGATGAAAATCTCAATAAAAAGTTTGTTTACATTTTTTCAATTATCTTTTATTTTTAATTGTTTTTGTTTTTATTAATTTTAAAACCCACTAATAGGTTATAGCAAATATTAATATATGAATATTGTAAGAGGTTCGTGGCTGTGATGAAACTATACTAGATGAAGGAGGAGTTATCAGCCAAAAGATGGAATCACTGGGTTCAATAAAACACCTTTAATGAGACGTTTCGGCCAAATGGGTTCAATAAAACACCTTTAATGAGACGTTTCGGCCAAATAAAATTTAGGCCGAAACGTCTCATTAAAGGTGTTTATTGAACTGTGTTCCATCTTTGGCTGATAACTCCTCCTTCATCTAGTATAAATATTAATATATTTATTAAAATTAAACAATTTAATTGATTGAATGAGGGAAAAACGAAGGGATTATTGGGGGGGAGAATCCAATCGACAGTTGGGGAATAATGGAATTGAAATAAATATCGGAAAAGAGGTTTTTATCTAATTAGATTTTTCCTCTTATTAAAAACAAGGACTAAAGATGAATAAAGGACACTCGATGGTGGAGAAGTAATCTTCGGAATCGAAGCAAAAATACAATGTATACATTAATTAATGTAAAATAATTGGTTTAATAAAATTTATTATAAAAATTTAATTGATGGAAGGGAAAGGATGAATTGATGAAACCAATCGACTTGATTGGGGAATAATGGAATTGAAATAATTATCGGAAAAGATGTTTTTTTATCTAATTAGATATTTCCTCTTATTAAAAACAAGGACTAAAGATGAATAAGGACACTCGATGGTGGAGAAGTTATCTCCGGAATCGAAGCAAAAAATACAATGTATACATTAATTAATGTAAAATAATCGGTTTAATAAAATTTATAAAAAAAAAAAAATTTAATTGATGGGAGACATGGATGGGAGGTGATGGATTAATTTCCGCAGGTATTGGAATAATTATCGGAAAAGAGGTTTTTTTATTTAATTAGTTTTTTCCTCTTATTAAAAACAAGTACTAAAAAGATGATCAAGGACACTCGATGGTGGAGAAGTAATCTCCGGAGTCGAAGCTAAAATACAATGTATACATTAATTCATATAAAATAATTGGTTTAATAAAATTTATAAAATTTAATTGATTGACGGATTGAAGATTGAATAATGGAATTGAAATAATTATCGGAAAAGAGGTTTTTGTTTAAATAGATTTTCCTCTTATTAAAAACAAGGACTAAAAGATGATCAAGGACAGTCGATGGTGGAGAAGTAATCTCCGGAATCGAAGCTCAAAAAAACAATGTATGCATAAATTCATGTAAAATAATTGGTTTAATAAAATTATCAATTTCTGATTCATTCGCCCAACTTTTTCTTTTACGAGATGCATGCAAGGTATTATATTGAGTCACTATTAATAACATCACTAAAAGAGAAAAAATAAAAAAAAAATAAAACCGACTTCAAAAAAATAAAATAATAATAACTTAAAAATAAAATAAAATACACTAAAAAGAATAAAATAATTATCTTATTTAGTTACAACTAAACGACGAAATATTAACATGAAATCACTTTTTGAAGTCGGAGCCAAACAAACAATATAAGCGAGCTTACCCGCCAAGCGTACTAAGAAACATCCGTCGAGTTTGATTCATAAAATGTATATGTTTGGCACCGACTTCCAAAAGTGATTTTATGTTAATATTTCGTCGTTTAGTTGTAACTAAATAAGATAATAATTATTTTATACCTTTTAGTGTATTTTATTTGATTTTTGAGTTCTTATTATTTTATTTTTTATTTCTTTTAAATCTCAATAAAATGAACTTTTATTTATTTATTTATTATATTAATTATTAAATACAATCTTGTGTGATATGTGAGTAGTTTCGCGAATCAAGCTCGTCCACTTATTCCACCTCTTTTGAGATGTTTTAGTGACTTAATATCATGTTCGTGAGTTTGTAGATATTCTAAGCAAGTCAATTAATTGAATAATATGATATTTAATCCAGGAGGTGTGTCCAAATGGAAAGGGCCCTGGCCTTGATTCGTTTTGGGAAGAAACCGACCACTTTGCCTAATTGCCGCCTGCCACCCACGCAGAAGTTCCGGACCCCACACCGTCCCCGACCCCGGACGGGAAACACAGACACCTCTTCTTTGGTGTTCTCTCAAGAACGAAGAAGATGATGACCAAACCAGCCAACTTGCTTGCTTGCGTAGCGTGTAATTCCAATCTTTAATGATGAACATTGGAAAATTTCAGGCTTGGAGGCTGAACGAAACAGCCAGAGAATCAACCATTCCCTTCCTGATGGATAACTATAGTTAGACCCCCTCGCAACGAGCGCGTTAATCTCCAACGAGAACTGGAAACACATCAAGAATTTTACGAGTAGTCACCTAAATAGTTTATTTCTAGTGATAAACAATAATAAAAACTATTAAATCTGTTATCGGGAAATAAGGACTATATTTTTTATGCGCTATTTTTGATTAAGTACTAGATGAGAATCAATCGCTATTTTTGATTTTAACTCGATTCCTCTATGTCTTCAGCAAAGGTAACGGATAAGAAAACAACGCAGTTGCTATGGTTACTTATAAAATCTCCTCACAAATTTTTAGCATTTCACAGAGAGAAGCCTATCCATTCTTCTTTAAGTTAGGTTAAATGAGCTATATTAAAACGATCAAATGAATAAATTTAAAAAAATTAAAAAAGTACTATCTTACTCTAGAGTAAAGTACTTTAAAATATAATTTTACTAAAAACTTTATTTGAGCTTTTTGTGGTCCCCAAGGTACTTAATTAGGATATTAAATTTCATCAAAATTGGTTTAGTCATTTTCAAGATATTTATAAAAAACTAAAAAAGTACTGAAATAAAGTACTAATGTTTGTGGGTCGATATATACAAAAAACGAATCAGCGCTAATGGGAGGTTTTCAATTTCATTTCAATCGGTGTAACGGTGTGGAAAAAATCGTGGGCCAAAAAACGATAACATCCATCCATCCATACATCCGCACGCACTAAATGAAAAAATCGCACTTTTTGGCCTCTCGACGAGACCCCATGTAATTTTTGGCAAAACCGTCACGTGCTAAAATTCAACCTAATTGAATACTACAATTTGTGACTTTAATTGAGTCAATGGGTTCCGTAGTCTTTACCTGAGGACCCTTTGAAGTCGCGCTTGCCGCGAGACCGATTACAATACTTTCCCCATGCTCCGCATTGGATAAAGTAAAAAAATACAAATATATAGTAAACGCCACCTGGACCACCCTACCCCATTCCACCCAAACCTCGCCACACCCCCGAATCCCCCCCCCAGCTGCACCCCACATACTTTACCCTCCCCCACATCCATCCCCACCCTACACCCAGTTTTTGCATTTCTAGCTTTCTAGTGGTCCAAAATATTATGTGTATATATCGTAGGTATATAAATAAATTCCGTATAATTATTTTTTTTAATTAAATAACAATTTATCGAATTTTTTTTATTCAATTAAATAAATAATAATTTTATTGAAGCAATTTTTTACATGAAATAGGCTTCGATTTCGGAGATTATTTCCCCACTAACGACTATACTTGATCTTCTTACATGCGAAGCTATTTTTAGTCCGTGTTTTTTAATAAGAGGAATTTTATTCAATTGAATTGGCAAATTCTAATATATAACAATATTTGCTATAGCCTATTAGTGGGTTTTAAAATTAAAAAAACCAATTAAAAATAAAAGATAAATGAAAAAAATGTAAATTAACTTTTTTATTGAGATTTTCATCTATCAATAATTACTTTAATTAAGAAAAGATCAATTAAGATGAAATTTGTCGAGGTCCAGAATTAGCTTTCTTTTCCTCAAAACTTGTTAATAGAATTTGTTTAATCAAAATCGGTAGAGCCGTCTTCAAAATAGAACCAAGATACAAATATATAAATAAATATATAAACAATTTTTGCTAGTTTAATAAGTGTAGATAGATTTTATTACCAACGTTTCATCAACTTTGTTGACTTCTTCAGGGCTCTAAAAAGTTGAAGATGGAACTAAGCGATCGTCAAAGCAGGATTTTGTAGTCAAGTACCACCGTTTCAAAACAATTTCCTTGAAGTATTGTAAGTGACTTGGTTTCATAGTAAGAAATACACACATCAGGTTCGTCAAAAACCGCAAAAATTATAATAACTTCGAGAGACGAGGCGTCATTCATCTCAAAGTGACTGATAGCATTGAGTGGTACAAGTTCGGAAGTTCCTCGTGCGATATGGCACCCCTGAGGTCCCCTAAACCCCTGTGACCACTTTGCCCTCCATGGCCAGTTTGCCCGGCTTCTCCCCTACCAAAAAAAAAATCTTTAAAATTTAATTTATTCCAATTTTAAACAATTTAATTAAAATTTCATTTAATTTATATTTTAATGAGTTTTAAAGAAATTAATTTGAAAAACGTTTTCCAAATTAATTAGAAAAAAATATATTTTATTTACCTATATATATTATTAAAACAATCAAATAAACTATTTCAAAATGAATAAATAGGGTTAATAAAAATTCGTCGCTTTATTGGGACCACTATTACATTTTTCTCTTTCTAATTTTTTTATTACTGTATATTTAATCAATCTATTTTTTAATTAAACTATATATATTTTATTTTACATTGCGAACATAAAGTGTGGATAATTATTCCAAAAGAGAAATAGAGAGAGAGAGAGAGAAAGCTAAAAAATATATAATTAAATGAAATATAATTGTTTTATTACTTTTTTTATAATATGTATTCTGCTCTTTTGCTGATCACAAAACTGGACCAAATTCTTAAATCCTTGTACACTGTAGGGTGCTCCTTATTTTGGATATTTTCGAATATTTACTAAGACAGGGGCTCATATGGTTAGAAATAAATTTAAAAATATCCCCCAAGTTTCAAGTCTCTATCTCAATTTTAACCTAGTGCTACACAGGGATTAAGTTTCCCCAACTAAATAAAATGGGGTTTTTGGGATTGAACGATCAATTTTTTATTCCGGCCAAAGTAATGGTTCAAAAAAATTGAAACTCTGTAAACTTTATCCTTATAATAATAGCTATGGTTCAGAATTTTTACAGATTTTTAGATATTACAATTTTGGAGTTACATCTAGATAAGTTACTGCTATATCTTAAAGATCAAGAGCCCACGACTGCCAGACCTTGGTTATTTTATAAAAGCTGAAAGTTTTTCTGTGCATGTCCCCTATACAGGTAAGAACGACCAGCGACTATAGAGTTTGGGTTGTGGTTACTTTGGCAGGTAACAGGTAATAAAGGTGTATAAAATAGTACTTTAAATTCGTTAAAGTATAAAGCTCAATTTTTTTATATTTTCTTCGGGATAACTTTAGAAATCTCGTCATCCATTGCCGGACACTTATGACAGTTGCTACCCCTGCCAGACACCCCTAAACTTTAATAAATTATAATTATACTTTTGTTATAATATAAAAGATAAATTTTATATATGTTACTTGTCAACCTATAAAAAAATGTTTCCTCAATAGGCGGACAGTTTTAATGGTTTTTACATAGATTTTTGACATTTCGGTTATTATTGATAACCATTGGTGAAGACATGGAGGAATCGACTTAAAATCAAAAATATCCATCGATTCTTATCTAATTCTAGAGGAATAACATTATTGCATTCCATTTTTGTTGTTTTGACTATTAATGACAACTTCTACTAAAAACGTGGAAGAATCGACTTAAAATCAAAAAGAAAGTTTAGGGGTGTCTGGCAGGGGGTAGCAACTGTCATAAGTGTCCGGCAATGGATGACGAGATTTCTAAAGTTATCCCGAAGAAAATATAAAAAAATTGAGCTTTATACTTTAACGAATTTAAAGTACTATTTTATACACCTTGCAATGGTCCTGGAGTTGAACGATGATTTATTTTAATAATTAATTAAATTCTTGTTTTTAGTCATAATTAAGTCTAATTAAGGCAATCGATTAATCATCGAACAAGGGAAACTTATGAGTTCTGGGAAAACATAGCAAATGACCAGTGATTAACAACAGCGAAGAGCATTGACATGAGTGAGGCGAGCGGGTGAGCATCTACTGCTATCAATGTGGCTCAGAATACACCTACACAAATACCTATATTTGTATTCAAGTTCCGCAGTTTTGACAGGAGAGAGGCTAGCGAGTGAGCATACACTGCCAGAGGAATCGAAGAGAAGATATACCAATACCGATACTTTTACCTTCAAGTGCCGCCGTGATTGACTTCAAGAGTGAGTAGAAGCGAGAACACAGACTTCTTCTTATATATATATACTTCTGCCCTATAATTGAATATACACGCAAGGCCAGGAGTGAATAGGAGAGCTCTACTGTCTTATATATACACATATATACATATCTACACATACGGCGGAGTGACACACACACCTACGCGCTGATTCCTCGAGTACAAGGAGTATACAACGAGCACACACACACCGGAGGCTCCTCTCCAGGACTTTGCTTGCAATACAGATACAGAGTGCATTGTACAATCAATCAATAAAACTACCTCATTGTCTCTCATAAACAGCTGGTCTGTATAACATTATTTATAGCATTAGTACCAGGAAGCCCATTTCCCTACATCCTTCACTCATCACCTAAGATTTCATTCTCCATTTTAGGGACGTGCCACTTGGATCAGACACTGAGGGACACACCCACCCCATCAACAAATAGCGAAGCAGATTAAACTAAGATTAACGTAACAATATAAAGCCCAATTTCCCTAGTACATAAGTTACATTGCCCCCCCCCCTTGCCCCTTGATAACCCCCCACCCCCTCGTGACCTTTATTACCTGTTACCTGCCAAAGTAACCACAACCCAAACTCTATAGTCGCTGGTCGTTCTTACCTATATAGGAGACATGCACAGAAAAACTTTCAGCTTTTATAAAATAACGAGAGGTCTGGCAGTCGTGGGCTCTTGGGCTATTAGTATTAATAAGTTATAGACTCCAAAATTACAATAGCTAAAAATCTGTAAAAATTCCGAGGGATATCTACTATTATAAGGATAAAGTCTACCGATTTTCAATTTTTTGAACCATTTCCTTTGGCCGGAATAAAAATTGATTGTTCAATGCCAAAAACCCCATGTTATTTCGATGGGAAACTTAATCGGCTGTGTAGCACTAGGTTATAATTGAGACAGTGTTCAAAATTGCCACAATTTTTCACAAGTCCAATCAGTAATTACGCCATCGCACTCGGCCCCCTATTGTCGGCATTTTGCAACTTCACCCCCCACCACCTTTTTGCTCTCGAGGCCCTGGCTTATGCTCCCAATCACGTTTTTATTCATAGGAACTGATACAGGGTAAGCATCTCTTAGAATGTGTGTTATTCGCTAGTTGTATGGGCCTGAAAGTAAGAATGTTCTGATAGCAAAAATTCATATCCTTACGTGTTCATTTCTTTAATTATTTTTCTCTTTATCCTCCCGGTCCGCCCCCGTGGTGTAATGGTCAGAGTAACTGACTGGCAACCCGGAGGTCTCTGGTTCGATTCCCTGCTATACCCAGACATTTTTTCTGTAAGTATAGGGTCTGGTAATAAAAATTAAGTGGGAGATAAATTTAACCGAATTTATCGCGCGGAGAATTTACCACTGCTCGAAGCCCCTAAAACCTTAGTAAATTGGATATTGAATTGTATCTAAGTTTCTGAGATTGGCTCGTGATCCCGGCTTCTTTTCCTTCTACTCTGTTCTTTTCACGATGGAGGGGCCAGCCCATACAGGCCTTTAGGGGATCCACCTTCTGGTGTATCTCTTTCTCACATCAATATCATTAAAAAAAAAAAAAAAAAAAAAAATCCTGAAAGGTCCTTCACTACTAGGTCCAGAAACCACTGAAGGTTTTTCTTCAATATCGCTAAGCCACGCTTAGCAAAAATATGTTTTTGGCTCCCGCTCGCTTGGTGACCAACAAAACCCATAAATTCCCTTGCCCACCCAGGCGGCAAGAAACCAACCTTTTTTCTTTCTGTGCAGAAAAGGAATTTTGGCGCTCAATATCTTGACACGCCCACACACGGTGTATTCAATTTTAAGCCAGGCATCGCGGAACGGGAACCAGGCTCCAAATGGCCTGTACCTTTCCTAAACACTCTTCTTAATCAATCCACCACACTCCACAATATCCAAACCTTCGCCTTTGTTGATTACTAAATAAATTTTATATAAACGTTAAATAGTTTTACCTTTTTATTTCATCCACTTTTGAAGAGAACTACCCATGTCTTACCTCCATTTTTTCTTTTACAGGATATCATATATGTATAATATTAATTAACTAGATAATCACAATAGCCCCTATCGAAACATTTCTTTCATTATAAATAGCAGCTTCCTTGAGGCCTTACAACCCTCATAATAAAAAGGAGCGATACTTTCAACAGATAGAGACTTGAAACTTGGGGGATATATTTTTTTTAATTTATTTAGAACCATATGAGCCCCTGTTCGCGTAAATATTCGAAAATATCCAAAATAATGGGCACTCTAATACACTGTCCACTCAAATTTTAGCATAAAAAATACAATATTGAAATTAAAGATTACTTATAATTACTAATATTTTTTATTTTTATTGTTTCAGGTAAGCGATCGAATACGTCTTACTTTTTTCTGTCTCTACATATTTAAAGAATTCGTAAGTAATTTTTCTTCTAATCTAATTATAGCTACTAAATTTGTTTTAAGGATATTAGGATATAATTGAAAACACACATGTCTATGTCTTAGATGAGACATGCTTAGTGCTTACTCATCAGAGGGGACCGGCCCCTGTTGCTTCTCATTTTGCCATTTATCATCTATTCAAGACCAAATTTTTATATAAATCATTCAAGATGTTGTTTTTGATTTGAACCACCTGATTTTACTTTTAAATTTTTAATTCATTTTCAAGATGACGAAGCTCAATGTTAATTTATTTTGTAGTGGAAATCTTAATTCTCTGGATCCTCATTACTCAGAATTATTCTTAGCAAGAATTTAAATCTTAAAAATAACTTCAATTTTTAATTTCTAGTTATTAGATTAAGTAGTTCCAGAGAAATCGTGATGAAACCTGATAAAAAAGAAATTTTAAGAATTCTCTCTTGTTTCACTCCTTTCAAATTTTAATTAAAAAAAAAAAACTTTTTTGCAAGCATTTTATGTCTCAAAAATTACCCCTAAATGAACTTTCAAGTTTCTAACCCAAATAGTTGCGAAAAAATTTTGTTATATATTTAAACGAAAGAGTGATTTTAAAGTATGTTTTTCATTGTTTTACGCCTTAAAAATTTAAATTTAAAAAACAAACAAACCTTTTTCGCAAAAATCGTACGTCTCAAAAATAACCTCTATACGAAATTCCAAGATTCTAACTCAAGTGTCATATCTTAAGGAGGTTCGGGACAGCTTATCTATCTGGTTGATCTTCGAAAATTTTTTTTGTATTTCTACAGAGTGACAACGTTTGCCTACTAAGTTTTTTAATAAAAAAATTGTTAATAATGAAGTTAATTTCGAATAAAAAGCCAAGAAAAAAAAATCACAAAAATAAAAGCTTCAAAAGCTTCATTACTAATAAATAATAAAACATATATATAAATAAAGAAATAATTATTTATTTATTTTAATTTAAAATTGTACGATGCTCTAAGGCTGTTTTTCTCATATATGAGCAGCAAAAATTACAGTAGCATTAAAAATTACAATAATATAAAATCCTCTACAGTTTAGGCTCAGGTGTGTGGATTATATAAAAAATAAGAAAAATAAAAAGCAAAACAGAATTCAAAAGTATACTAAAAGTGAAGGGCGAAAAGATGAAAATAATTAATAATAATATAAATAAACAATCAATAATAATAATATAAATTATCAATCAATAATAATATTATAAATAAACAATCAATGAAAATAAAATAAATAAACAATCAATAATAATAATATAAATTATCAATCAATAATAATAATAATAATATAAACTGTCAATCAATAAAAATAATATAAATAAACAATCTATAATAATAATTTAAATAAACAATCAATAATAATAATAATATAAATTGTCAATCAATAATATAAACAATCAATAAAAATAATATAATAAACAATCAATAATAATAATATAATTTATCAATCAATAATAATATTATAAATAAACAATCAATAATAATAATAATATAAATAAATAAATTAATTAGTACATATATTAATAAATCCAGAATCTCTGGGCCCAGGTTTATAAGAAGCAAAGCAAGCTCCCTGACAAGAAACAGACTCACCAAAAAGTACATTCTAAATAAAAAAAAAACACATACATGGTGTGTTTATCATCTCTGTTGTCTTTGAAGCGTGAAGATTTTTTTTTATTTTATTTCAGATTGGATTCCCAAACAGGTTTTCGGTCCACAGAAAAATCATTTGATTAGAAAAAGAACATAATAATCATTCAGAAGATATTAAAAAAAATCAGGGGAAAACGGTTTCACTAAAAAGATTCAAAAAGAGAAAAACTTAATTACATTTAATAATATAGCCTTTTAAAGATCAAAGTTGGCTGAAAATTAAGGCGGGCCTTTTTATATAATAATAATAATAATAATATTAATTAAAACCCCCTGAGGGGTGTTTAAGTAGAATATGCGTATACTTTATACCCGCCTTAGGCTTCTTATTTGTTAAACCAATAGATAATTTTTTTTATAATCCTTGACATAAATAAATTATACTTTTTCACTTTCTATCCCAAAAAATAAAATTTCCCAAGCCTTAATTTTTTTTTCTTTAAATTTAATGAAATTTATTTAACTAGCCAATAAATCAATAAATTTTTCTCTCCATTTATCATTTCTTGCCTTTCCATATTTATTTATTTATTTATTAAAATTAAGCCGACACAGACATTAGTATAAAGAATTTGCATATTAGGATTTAAATGTGTTTTGAAAAAAAAAAATTGGCATTTTTAATTTTTATTGAATTTAATTGGATTTTAATAGATCGTTAAAAAATTATATATATATATAAAACAAAAAAACTTTTTAAATAACACTTCAAAATATCTTATACTTTTAAATAAGCAATCCTTGTATATATTAATATCCCATCCAAAACATTTCTGTGTGAAAAAAAACAGGCCAAGCTTGAAAAAGTAGTGAAATCTATAGAGGGTGCAGCCAAGTTAAATTCGCCAAGAATAATAATTAAATTGATAAAATAATAAGTCCCTAATTTCAATTAAAATGCATTCTTTCCATTTTGAATGACAATCTAGATCAGTGGTTCCCAACCTTTTGGGGGCTATCTCCCTTTCTGGAGGTTGACTAACACCTATCGCCCCCTTTTCTTTTTCATAGTATGCCTAATTTTAATTTTAAGTAAAGTATAAATAATAAAGCAGTTGTATTATTTTAAACAATTTTATTACCGCATATAAAAACAACCAAAGCAGTTTTATCAGGTCATTCTTAAATAAAATAGAAAATAAACTGACACGTTCTGATGTGGCCATCCACTTGACTTTACTATACAGCCTGTCACCTCACTTATATTTAACATTTAATAAAATTATTTATAATCATGTAGGGGGGGGGGGTTAATTTTTGAATTTTTAGACTTCTGAGGGCCCATGGATTATGTATATAAAATTTGGTTGAGTTTGGTACAATGCCTAAGATTTTCATTTTTTGACCCCCCCCCCCATTTTGGGCAGTTAGTTTTTGCATTTTTAGACTTCTGGAAGCAAGACGTGAAATGTTGAGGGTGTATGCGCATGGAAAAATGCCAAAGGCTGCCACCAGGGGAAACCGTGCCTATACATACATACATTAATAAAAATAAACAAACTATGATAATAATATAAATAAACAATCAATAATAATAATAATATTAATTAATTAATTAATTAGCACATATATTAATAAAGATGTTTAAAGATTGTTTTATAAAAGATTTGTATTTATTATAACCTTGAGGGAATATGGGTTAATATCAGAAGATTGGATTTGTGAACACTATCGTAGAAACAGGTTGTATCTATTGTTAAATGTGAGATGCTGTTTGCGTCAAGACGTGAAATGTTGAGGGTGTGTCCGCATGGAAAAATGCCAAAGGCTGCCGCCAGGGGAAACCGTGCCTATACATACGTAAATTAATATAAATAAACAATCTATAATAATAATATAAATAAACAATCTATAATAATAATATAAATTAACAATCAATAATAATAATATAAATTAATTAATTAATTAGTACATATATTAATAAAGATGTTTAAAGATTGTTTTATAAAAGATTTGTATTTATTATAACCTTGAGGGAATATGGGTTAATATCAGAAGATTGGATTTGTGAACACTATCGTAGAAACAGGTTGTATCTATTGTTAAATGTGAGATGCTGTTTGCGTCAAGACGTGAAATGTTGAGGGTGTGTCCGCATGGAAAAATGCCAAAGGCTGCCGCCAGGGGAAACCGTGCCTATACATACGTAAATTAATATAAATAAACAATCTATAATAATAATATAAATAAACAATCTATAATAATAATATAAATTAACAATCAATAATAATAATATAAATTAATTAATTAATTAGTACATATATTAATAAAGATGTTTAAAGATTGTTTTATAAAAGATTTGTATTTATTATAACCTTGAGGGAATATGGGTTAATATCAGAAGATTGGATTTGTGAACACTATCGTAGAAACAGGTTGTATCTATTGTTGAATGTGGGATGCTGTTTGCGTCAAGACGTGAAATGTTGAGGGTGTATACGCATGGAAAAATGCCAAAGGCTGCCGCCAGGGGAAACCGTGCATATACATACATACATTAATATAAATAAACAATCTATAATAATAATATAAATTAACAATCAATAATAATAATAATATTAATTAATTAATTAGTACATACATTAATAAAGATGTTTAAAGATTGTTTTATAAAAGATTTGTATTTATTATAACCTTGAGGGAATATGGCCTAATATCAGATGATTGGATTTGTAAACACTATCGTAGAAACAGGCTGTATCTATTGTTAAATGTGAGATGCTGTTTGCGTCAAGACGTGAAATGTTGAGGGTGTATGCGCATGGAAAAATGCCAAAGGCTGCCGCCAGGGGAAACCGTGCATATACATACATACATTAATATAAATAAACAATCTATAATAATAATATAAATTAACAATCAATAATAATAATAATATTAATTAATTAATTAGTACATACATTAATAAAGATGTTTAAAGATTGTTTTATAAAAGATTTGTATTTATTATAACCTTGGGGGAATATGGCCTAATATCAGATGATTGGATTTGTGAACACTATCGTAGAAACAGGCTGTATCTATTGTTAAATGTGAGATGCTGTTTGCGTCAAGACGTGAAATGTTGAGGGTGTATGCGCATGGAAAAATGCCAAAGGCTGCCGCCAGGGAAACCGTGCATATACATACATACATTAATATAAATAAACAATCTATAATAATAATATAAATTAACAATCAATAATAATAATAATATTAATTAATTAATTAGTACATACATTAATAAAGATGTTTAAAGATTGTTTTATAAAAGATTTGTATTTATTATAACCTTGAGGGAATATGGCCTAATATCAGATGATTGGATTTGTAAACACTATCGTAGAAACAGGCTGTATCTATTGTTAAATGTGAGATGCTGTTTGCGTCAAGACGTGAAATGTTGAGGGTGTATGCGCATGGAAAAATGCCAAAGGCTGCCGCCAGGGGAAACCGTGCCTATACATCCATCCAATTGATAGATATACAATTTACGTTTGAGAATGGTAATCTTTTCCGGCGAGCCTCCAGACATGTTCCTTCAAGTTGCATAACAGGTTGTTGTTGGCGCTTCAAACACCCCTTTTGGACCGAAAAATCCCCCATGGCAGACTCTCTGATCAAATGTTAATATATTCTGCAACGTGCGACCAAACTAATTACACATGACGAGAGATACAGCATCCCAGTGAATGGACCCCGTAGCCTATAAAATCACTCAGCGTCAAAAAAAAGAGAAAAAACCCACCTGTGTGCAATATTTAAATTGGCAATGAATGATATTAGAAAAAAAATAAATCTAATTGAATATGTATGGAAATGAAATTGACGAACGATTTGTCGGTTTTGTTTTTTGTTATTGTTGTTGTTGTTGTTTTTTTTCAACACTTTCAATCAGAGTATGATAATTATTATTTGTAAAAAGATGAGAAGATATATTATATGGGGCGTTCCACGACAAATCGGACGGTTTGAAAAATGTTAATTTTTTATTTCCTTCATTTTTTGACTCTTCCTGGTAAATTTTGAAATTTTTTTGATCACCAGTTTAAAAGATATCGAATTTCGGTTATCCGCTCATAACTTCTTCAAAAATGGTCCGAATTCAAAATTTTTGTTTTTTTACATTCTTTTTAGAAATAAGCTGACGTGTTCTGATGTGGCCATCCACTTGACTTTACCATACAACCTGGCCCCTTACTTATATATAATATTTAATAAAATAATAATAATTTAGTTACGTGTGATTTAAATAACAATTGAAATTTTAATCAAATTAATCACAAAAATGGGGGGGGGGGGTTCAGATAGGCTAGGGGTTAGCGTTTCAGCCTGCTAACCAAGTGGACCCGGGTTCCAATCCGACTCAAGACATCCGGCTAAAATCTTACCCCAGTGGTAGAGACAAATTTAAATAAAATAAGTAGTATCGTAAATTGGCTTATGGCTAGAAAGGCCGAAAAGCCAAGAAAAAAAATTTCGAAATTTCGAATTTCGGTTTTCCGCTCATAACTTCTTCAAAAATGGTCCAAATTCAAAATTTTTGTTTTTTTACATCTTTTTAGAAATAAGCTGACGTGTTCTGATGTGGCCATCCACTTGACTTTACCATACAACCTGGCCCCTCACTTATATATAATATTTATAATCATGTATGGGGAGGGGGGTTAGTTTTTGGATTTTTAGATTCCTGAGGACCCAGTGATTATGTATACAAAATTTGGTTGAGTTTGGTAGATTTTAATTTTTTTACCCCCCCCCCATTTTGGGCGGTTAGTTCAGTTTGCTCAAATGGCCTAGATTTTTAATTTTTAACCCCCCCCCCCCTCCACCCCCTTAATTTTTGATCGATATGCACGAAAATCTAATCAGCTCTTAATCTCAATAAACCAAAACTATGTGTGAAATTTGGTTTTGATATTCACACTAGTTTTTGAGCTAGCTCGTCCACAAAAATTTGGTAACGCACAGACTAACAGACATTTTAACAAAACAATTATTATCTCGAAAAATATAATTTTTTCGATGTTCACTTATTGAGGCTTTTTTGTAGAGCGAAATGCCATGGTTTTGCCAAATTTTTTTAATCAAAATAGTTTCAACCGTTTTTGAAATATTTCGAAAAAGAAGCAAAAAACCCCACTTTTTTTCATGCACGATTACAATAATTGACCATACCCTGTATGGTAAAGTAAAGTGGACCTATGTTTATATTAATTTTTTGTCTTAAAATAATGCACAGACTAACTTCCTTCAAAACTCACTTTCACTTATGAAACACTCTTTATTATACTTTGCTAGAAATATATAGGTATACTAATATACGAGCTGCTCCAGGCGTGCCTTCGGCACGCCCTCTACAGCTCGGCCCTCCGGGCATGTGGCCCTGCCGGGCGGTGTCTCGGCATGTGATTATTAGGTCTCCAATATTCATTTAAAAAAAGCTCCATTCTCAAAAAAGTATGTTTTTTTCAATTATTTTTTTAGATATTTGCAAATAAATTACTCTCAGTTTTCTAAAGAGTAAATGTACTAAAAAGCTAAAAATTTCTATAATTTGCCCGCCCCCCCTTTCGCCCCCATACAGTCAATTTTGATAGTTGATTTTTTAAAGGAATAATTTCTTAAAGTAATAGAAATAACTCTACAAAATTTGATCAAGATAGGAGAGAGTTTTAATTTTTGCCCCCACTCGCATTTTGGATAGTTGAGGGGGGGGGGCCTCGGATATAAAAATCTTGAAATTATTTTTTAGATATTTGCCAATAAAAATGTACTAAAAAGCTAAAAAAATCGATAATTTGCCCCCCCCCTTCGCCCACATACAGTCAATTTTGATAGTTGATTTTTTCAGAATAATTTCTTAAAGTAATAAAGAATAACTCTACAAAATTTGATCAATATCGAATAGAGTTTTAGTTTTTGCCCCCACTCACATTTTGGATAGTTGAGGGGGGGAGGGGTCGGATTACAAAAAAATCTTGAAATTATTTTATATATTTGCAAATAAAAATGTACTAAAAAAGCTAAAAAAATTCGATACCATTTGCCCCCCCCCTTCGCCCACATACAGTCAATTTTGATAGTTGATTTTTACAGGAATAGTTTTCTTAAAGTAATAAAGAATAACTCTACAAAATTTGATCAAGATCGGAGAGAGTTTTAATTTTTGCCTCCACTCAAATTTTGGATAGTTGGGAGTAGAATTTCAAAAAATCCCGAAATTACTTTTTAGATATTTGTATTTAGAATTTCATTAAGAAAAAATCAAGTAGATATCTTATCGTTCTTAATTGAATATGCATAATTAGTGTAAACACATTGCAAAGATATTTTGCCCCTTTTGACCCCTTTAGGCGTCGAATTTCAAAAAATCCTAAAATCAATTTTTAGATATTTTAATTTAGTATTTTTATAAGTAAAAAGCAAGTAGATATTTTATCGTCCTTAAGAGATATCGCATAATCAGTGAAAACACACTTTGCCCTCTTTGACCCCCTTAGGGGTCGGATTTCGAAAAATCCTTTTTTAGTGAGCCCCTATGTCACAGATGTAATATCCTCTCCAAATTTCATGTCTCTATGTCCAGTGGTTCTGGCTGTTTTGATGATGAGTGAGTGAGTGAGTGAGTGAGTGAGTGAGTGTATGGGGCAAAGAATTTTATGTATATAGATATTGGTATAACTTTATTAGAAGATTTTCTCAAAGAGAGAGATGTTAAGCCATCTTGTCTGAACATGTCGATTTATCTCTTAGGTGAATGCGAATAAAGAATACGAGAAACTGTGCATATAGCTTATAGCTTCTAGCACCGAGTGAGAATTTGTTGTCTAGGGCGGCTGTGATCTCTTGTGATGCCTTGGAGCTAGACAGCCGTCTGCGGTACGTAAATTGCAAATTGGTATACCTGGGGCGAGGGAGTTTACGATCCTTTGGCTTCCTTACCGACTTTATACACACACATACACACACATTAACGCTAAACCGAAATACCAGCTCGGCATCTCATTCTCTCATACACACATAGATCTATCAGAATCCAGACACACAAACATACAAACTGACAATAAAAATCAATGTTCGAAATTATTTTTCTCCACCATCCAGACATTTTTCAACACAATTAAATAAAAAAATGAGTAAATTTAATACTAGACCCGCCCGGAAGGCAAACGAAGCCTGCCTCCCCGGAATGCTAAAAATCTAATTCTACTTAAAGAGATCTTTACAGGGATATCTTACAGCCATATGACAAGATATATTCTATTTCTATAATAATCCTCTTAAACGACGGTGTAATCTGCCTGATTCGCTAAAGAGATCTAATGGAGGTCACTGATTGGCCGTGCTTAGTCAATGCGTTAAATAAATACGGAGGAGTACAAAAATAATTTAAAATCTAAAATTTTCCAAAAAAAAAAAAAAAAATACTAGAAAGCCATTTGCCTTATTATATATAATAAAAAATAAAAATAAAAAAATAAAAAAAAATCTCTGGCTCGACAACCCTTCATGGAGTCTTGGCCTACTGAATTGGTTGCTGTCCTAATTGGAAACAGTACCGAGGGGTCAAGTGGTTAGCTCAACGCATCTACAACCTTCGTTTCAATTTTCTTAACCGAGATTCGCTACTTCTCAATCAAGCAGCTACTCATTTATCCTCACGAGGCTGAGTGAACCCCGTTCAGACCCTATATTTACAGAAAAATTTCTGAGCATAGCCGGGAATCGAACCGGGACCTCCGAGGTTACCAGTCAGTTACTCTGACCATTAGACCACGGAGGCGGTGATTATATATAATAGTAAATGATAAATAATTAATAAAATAATAATAATTTATAATCATTTACCAAAGAAGACCACTCCACTCCACTAAATATGAGACTTACTTGACTATTAAATGCTAATGAGCCCAACATTTAGTGGAGTGGAGGGTTCTTTGGTAAATGATTATAAATTGTATGCTATTAATTATTTATCATTTACTATTATATTCATCGATTAGAGAAATAAAATCCTCTTGCCTTCCGCGCGGATACCCTTGTTTTCTATACAATTTATTACTATTAGATGCTAATCTACGATTTTTCATTGTTATGTTATGAATACAGACAAAAAATATTATTTAAAATGATTTTTCAAAAGAATTAACAACAACAAAAAAATATTGAACATTTTTACTGAATTTAATACTAGGGTCATCGCAGGGATTACCGAATAATATTCTCTGCAATCTAATAATATGGTCCCGTTTCAATTTTTAAACGGATTCCTAAAAATAGCAAATTTGTATGACAAATTTAAATTATTTTAAAATAATTTTATTTTCTTTAAATATTAGTCCAGGCAAATAATTCCCTGTAAGATTTTATTGCTGGAATGCCTTTATTGGTACTGCAATATTACTACTAAGTTTTTGCCCCAGTTGTAGAAATTTTTCTACGCGCCTCAAAATGAGAAAATTTCGGAGTTTTTTCAGTTTTTTCTTAAATAACTCTAAAACCGCTTATCAAATCAAGAAATCTATTAGCTAAATTAAAGCTCTTTAAATTACGCGTAAAATGATAAAAATTTTATCAATTTAAGTTTCCAGTAAAATTGAGTCCTAGCGCCTGTCAATAAAACAGCCCCCCGGGATCACTTTTAAACATCCCTAAAACTCCGTAATTTTTCGATTTTTCCCCATCTTGATCACGAAGCACACGTTTTTGACAAATGCCACCCTATACATTTTTAAACTAGATTAAATTTTCTACAATTTAAACAAAGTTTCATCTTAATTGGATAATGGTAACATAGGGTTGAAGTTTTGAAAGAATGGAATTATTTGCCAAAAAATCTCCGGTTTTCCTTCACTAATGAAAACTACTCATTCTAGAAACTTGATTTCTATCTTAATGTCTAGGAAATTTTATTTACTTGAACGTTTACTCGGATCACTTTTTTGATAAAATTCTTGGGTCCCCATATTCATCTATATGCCGGACATGATATGATCCGAATCCTCAAAATTGTTATAGAAAATGTTGGATATCTATAAATCAAAATATTTAATCAAAAAAGTAGTCAAGTAAACATTCAAGTCAACAAAATTTTTCTAGAGAATGAGATAGGAATCATGTTTCTAAGATGAGTGGTTTTCATTTTATGAAGGAAATACTGCGATTTTTTGAAACAATGGATCATTTTCTGTGCTGGATATCTATAAATCTAAGAATTTTAACAAAAACGTGGAAATGGATATCTTTTTGATTCGATAAGCCATTTTAGAGATATTCAAGAAAAACTGAAAAAAAAAACTCCGAAATGTTCTCATTTTCAGGCGCGTAGAAAAATTTCCACAACACAGATTTTGGGGAAAACTTAGGGTAGTAATATTGGAGTACCAATAAAGGTATTCCAGTAATAAAATCTTTACGGGGAATTATTCCATTTTTTCACATAATTTACTTGGACAATATATATGGTGTCATATTAAATTCAAATTTATTTGTTTATTGGTTAGTGATATAATATTTCACTTTTAGGGTTTAAAATAAATAAATATGTTTCAAATGATTATCAAAATTATTCAATGAGGGTTTTATAAGTGTTTAATAAAATCGAATTAAATTAGAGGTGTCTTAACTAATCTTTTCTACGAAATATAAGACAGAAGACCAGCAAGTTTAAACGAGAAGCAGCTCAAATGGGTTTGCGTGTCTTGGATTTTGTTGTTACGCTTAAGTGAGACGATTTGACGAGATCGTAAAATTTAAAAGAAAAAAAAAACTCCGAAAGGTGTATGAATAAATAAATTTTAGGCAGCCCAAAAGAAAAAAAAATCAATCCATCCAATTGGGGGTCATAAATTGTCGTTTTAAGTGGCACACACCAGACTCTGCAATGGAGATTTTATATAAAAAACAAAAAAAAAACAACAACCCAATAGTAAATAATAATAAAATCACAAAAAATAAATAAATAAATGGGAGAGAAATCTCAAAGAAAACAATAGTATATTAAAATAAAATTATTATTATTATTATTAGATTTATAATGTGAATAATACAATACACACAAGAATACTGATCATGTTTTTGTTCTGATTTCTGAATTTATTGTTGATTTAATAAAATGATTTAGAATTTGAAAAACTGATGAATAAAAATCAAGATTTTTAATGGATTTTGACAAGGCAGTCCAAGGTTTAAAAAAAAGAGAGATAATTATATCTATTCTTTTGATTAAAAACCGACGTTTCGGAGGTTTATTCTATCCTTCTTCAGGGTTTTAGAAAGGTCACATTGTATTTTCAGCCACTGACCTTTCAAAACCCTGAAGAAGGAGCGAATAAACCTCCCGGGAACGACAACTTTAATTAAAGAAGAGTAGATATAATTATTTCTCTTTTTTTAAATGTAGGCTGTCTGTCAAAATCCATTAAATTCACTTATAAGTAGGTCGCTTGGAGAGCTGGATTGTAGGGTTAACTATGTATCGTCGATAGGGTTTCTTTTTTTTTCATCAGACAGGAGAGCTGGGTGTTAGGGTTAACTATGTATCGTCGATAGGGTTTCTTTTTTTCATCAGACCGGAGAGCTGGGTATTAGGGTTAATTATGTATCGTCGATAGGGTTCCTTTTTTTCAGCCAGACAGGAGAGTTGGATTGTAGGGATAACTATGTATCGTCGATAGGGTTTCTTTTTTTCATCAGACAGGAGAGCTGGGTGTTAGGGTTAACTATGTATCGTCGATAGGGTTTCTTTTTTTCATCAGACAGGAGAGTTGGATTGTAGGGTTAATTATGTATAGTCGATAGGGTTTCTTTTTTTCATCAGACAGGAGAGCTGGGTGTTAGGGTTAACTATGTATCGTCGATAGGGTTTCTTTTTTTCAGCAGACAGGAGAGCTGGATTGTAGGTTTAATTATGTATAGTCGATAGGGTTTCTTTTTTTCAGCAGACCGGAGAACTGTATGTTAGGGTTAACTATGTATTTTTTACATGAAATAATGTATAGATTGTATTTGAGGCTTCGATTTTTGAGATTACTTCCCCACCATCTACTGTACTTGATCCTCTAGCTTGTGATAATATTTTTAGTCCGTGTTTTTTAATGAGAGGAATTTTAATCAATTAAATTGGCAAATTCTAATTTATAACAATATTTTATATAAAGTATTAGTGGGTTTTAAAATTGAAAAACCAATTAATAAATAAAAGATAATTGAAAAAAAATGTAAACAAACTTTTTATTGAGATTTTCATTATTCAATAATTAACTAATTAAGAAAAGATCAATCAGGGTCATTTGTCGAAGACCTAGCCAAATCGTTTTCTCATCCTCAAAACTTGTTAATAGATTTTGTTTCATCAAAATCGGTAGAGCCGTTTTCAAAATAGAACTAAGATACAAATATACAAACAAATATATAAAAAACAATTTTCGCTCGTTTAATAAGAGTAAATATAATCGAAATTATAATGAATAAAATAATACATTTAATTTGTCTTTGTCGAAAACGTTCTCCTTAATAGTCAAAATGGAGAAAAAATTGAAAAAAGTACGAGTTTTGGGATATTCAAGTGATCCCGGGGGGGTGTTTTTGAGCCCTACCCTAGTACCAGTTCTACTGAACCTAGATAGAATTAAAAACTAAAGTTAATGAAACTTTTTTTACAAGATTAATAAATATTATTAAAAAATCTGCGTATTATTAGTAGAAATGTGATTTTGTAATGTTGAAACAGCATAGCAGCAATTTTTTATTCCATATGTCTCTCTGGCCCCTTGGTGTCGTCGTAAACCTTTGTGTCATCATCGACATTCGATCCGGCCAAGAAACTCAACTCCTTCTGTTTCGAAATATTTTCTGACATTCTGAAGAGGGTGAGGTGGGGGGGGGGGGGGGGGGGGGGAGCAGAGGGGAAGGCCAAAAGAAGAAGAAGAAAAAGGAAGAGGAGGAAAGTTAATCGGTCTTTGTTCAGTATTTAATTCTCTCCAGCCCCCTCAACTTCTCAACAGAGCTCAAATAAGCCACTTGTTGACGGATTCTCAAATTTCAAAATCTATACGATACACCTTTCAAGTAGTGAAAGAACAATTATGTATTCAAATTATTATGCATTATCAACATCCAAAATTTACTATTTTAAACGTTTTAGTTTTTTAATTTATTAATTTTAAAGTAAAAATGAAGAATGGCTTGCGCCATTTTTTTCCCGGGTAGACAGACCCTTAACTGATCTGCTAAACTAGTTGTCTATATAGCAAGGGGCTCCCATTATCTCATTATACGAGGTGTTGCTATTAAATGAACTGACTGATGCTGGTACTGGTAAAGAGCGAGCGTGCTGCGACAAGTATGAACATGATTGTGTCTTGGTTTTACTTTAAGTATCTAGTACCTGGAGGCACCGAGCGATGCTCGGTAACTTCTTCCTTCAGTTAAAACCTTTATTTTAATATTATTTTTAATTTAAAATTCTGATAAAAAGGTCCATTTTTATTTTGAGAGCCGTTTACAAATATTTATAGTATTACCCCCACCCCCGCTTGACCCCCACCACCGGATCCCCCACCACTGCACCCCACCTCCTGCACCTGTTTTGATTCAACCATATGATTCATTTTTATTCATCCAATTGTTAATAAATAAACCCTATCAAAATGTGTTGTTTTCAAAAAATTGAGACCTGCTTATGCGAAATATATTTTTAAATAAATTCTTGATTATTTTTTATTCTATTAAATAAATAAAGTTCTTTATAAAAACAATTATAAAACGTTTATTAATATTTCTAACGTTTATGGAGAACAATATATGTTAAAATCCACAATCACAATACTTCTTATAACCCTAAGAATGGGATTTGTCTACCTGAGAATAATTAATTTGATTACGAAAAAAACCCATCAAAAACAATTTTGTCGAAGATGAGACCTTGACAGATCGAATCCTCACCCCCAAAACCCCTAACTCGTGAATTTCATCAAAATCGGTAGAGACGATTTCAAAATATAACCAAGATACAAATATATAAACAAATATATATATATATATATATATATACAAATAAATATACAATTTTTGCTCGTTTAATAAGAGTAGATTCATTCTACAAATTTTAAGAACGAATTGATAGTGATCCTATGATAATTATATTTTCGATTTTTGAAAATTTCGAAAAAATTTTATTTAACATTAACCATTATTAAAATCACTTTTGGTATTGAGTTCTCTTTTTTTTTTTAGTTATTTTGAATTGATTTTTATCGTTAACAGGTGTTTAAAATAAATAATTAGTATTTTAGTTTGTTGAAAGAAAATCAAAATATAAAATCGAAAAAAAAAATAGTAACTTTTAAGGAGTTAGGTGTTGGTTCTAGGTGAGGAACAGTTTTATTATTACAAAAAATTGTAATTATCACTACTATCAACTTAAAATTTGTAGAATGAATAGAAGTTTAAAATCAAAAATTATCAAAAAATCAAAAAGTACATACAGTTTAATAAACAAAATTAAAATTTTCAAACTCATAAATCGCACATAAAAACACTTTAAATAATTTTTTTGTATTTTTTTTTCTAAAAAGTTTGCAAAAAAATTGAATTTCATTTCATTTTTGAAGAAGATATGAGCGAAAAACCGAAATTCGATATCTTTTTAAACCGGTGATCAAAAAAATTTCAAAATTTACTAGGAAGAGTTTTTTTGATGAGTACACTGAAAAAACTGATATATTTATAGTTAAGAAATTATATTTCATATGAATAGATGGTGAAGTTAATTATGGCGAAATCGATCTCTGTTCAATAAGAATAAATGATATATTATTTCAAGTTAGAAAATATATAAGTTCAAATATTATTTTCACTCACTATTTGACAAAATTTCCCTACATTAGAGTCGCGATCGAATAAAATGCTTAAGAAAACCTTCAGATTAATAAATGATATGCGTATTTTAAGTATTCTCATATTTTTGGAACTACTCTAGATATATTAATAGTTAAGATGCCGCTATTTGAACCAAGTACCAATAGATTCCAACAATTATGAAAATATTGTTATTTGAGTAAAATAGTGGAATAATTACATTTAATAGTTGGGTATTTAAATCAAATAATACGTAATTACGACAAGAAATGATATAAACTATTTTTTTATAATAAATACATGTATTTCTGACTAGAGGAATTGAGTTGATGTAATCTACTATATTCAATCAAATGAATTATTTAAATATTCAATTTTAATTATTCATTCGGCTGAATTAATTTTATATTTGATTTAAGGTACACGGTAATCTAATTTTAATATATATTAATATTTCTTCTAATCTTATAGTAGGTTTTAAAATTTGAAAATGGTAATATTTGAATAGTTTCAATATATCTTGGTTATTAATAAAATTTTATTTGGAATAATTAAGAGCTCATTAAAAGTGCTCAAATCTATCAATATATTTATTATAAATAAATTGTTTTCAGTAAACTAAAAAATGTCAAAAAATGAAGAAAAATTAAAAATAAAATTTACCAACCCTCCGATTTGTTGTGGAATGACCCATATATAAGCGCCAATCAGTATTTCGAACGACGGTGCAAAATTGACTTGTCGCGTACATGCCACGATAAGTTGGTTAACTTTGGTGATAAAATATTATGTTTCATCAATTCAGGAGATCGTTGGAAAACTGTATCCCTGTATAAATTAAGTACAAAAATGTTGAAATGGAAAATGGTATTATAAAAAAAAAGGCTCGTCATAGTTGAGTAGATTCCAATAAAGAGGAACCAGACGAATGTTCTACTACTATGTATATACATATAAATTATGTACCAAACACATTTCCAGTTCATCGCTCCCTATATTCCTTTCACATGGTCTCTAATTCAATTTAATCTCCACAATAAATTGTATTAATTTTTAAATATCCAATAAAACCCACTAAATTTCTATTAATATGACACCAAAACATTTAAACTTGACTACATATAAACAGAAAATTCATTTCAAAATTATTAAAATGAAAACTACTCTTTTTTACTTAGAGAAAGTGGTGTAGGTTTAGGTGAAACATGATATTAATTAATAAAGTAAAGGGTGTGTAGTTTCACAGTGAATGAAATAAAAACTCAAGAGGTTTATACAAACTCAATATATTTCGGATTATTAGTCCATCATCAGGAGTTTACAGGTTAAAACTGTAATTAATTAATAAAGTAAAGGGTGTGTAGTTTCACAGTGAATGAAATAAAACTCAAAGAGGTTTATACAAACTCAATATATTTCGGATTATTAGTCCATCATCAGGAGTTTACAGGTTAAAACTGTAATTAAATTAATAAAGTAAAGGGTGTGTAGTTTCACAGTGAATGAAATCAAACTCAAGAGGTTTATACAAACTCAATATATTTCGGATTATTAGTCCATCATCAGGAGTTTGGGGTTAAAACTGTAATTAATTTGGCATAAAGTAAGGGTGTGTAGTTTCACAGTGAATGAAATCAAACTCAAAGAGGTTTATACCCAAACTCAATATATTTCGGATTATTAGTCCATCATCAGGAGTTTACAGGTTAAAACTGTAATTAATTAATAAAGTAAAGTTGTGTAGTTTCACAGTGAATGAAATAAAACTCAAAGAGGTTTATACAAACTCAATATATTTCGGATTATTAGTCCATCATCAGGAGTTTACAGGTTAAAACTGTAATTAATTAATAAAGTAAAGGGTGTGTAGTTTCACAGTGAATGAAATCAAACTAAAAGAGGTTTATACAAACTCAATATATTTCGGATTATTAGTTCATCATCAGGAGTTTACAGGTTAAAACTGTAATTAATTAATAAAGTAAAGGGTGTGTAGTTTCACAGTGAATGAAATAAAACTCAAGAGGTTTATACAAACTCAATATATTTCGGATTATTAGTCCATCATCAGGGTTTACAGGTTAAAACTGTAATTAATTAATAAAGTAAAGGGTGTGTAGTTTCACAGTGAATGAAATAAAACTCAAAGAGGTTTATACAAACTCAATATATTTCGGACTAATTAGTCCATTATCAAGGAGTTTACAGGTTAAAACTCCTGATGGACTGAGTAGTCCGAAAATATATTGAGTTTGTATAAACCTCTTTGGTTTGATTTCATTCTCTGTGAAACACACACCTACTTTATTAATTGAAAACTACTCTAATTAAATATAACACTACGAAAATTAAACGCAAATATAAAAAATGCAGCTCAAGCACAAGTTAGCTGATGATTTAAGAATCGTCAAAAATATTTCTTATTCCAAAAATACCAAATTAAATTCTCACCGCAACAATTTGGCAATATTTTGCCCCCTCTTTCATCCCACAATGGAAAACAATATATTTAGAAATGTTTTTTTTTTTGGGTCGATCTTCCAGGGTCTCATCTTTGGGTAATTTTAATAAGATTGTTTTTTTTTCTTTTTTTTCTTTATTTTGATTTTAAATATTGTTGTTTAATATTTAATTGGAATGGAAAATAAGGTCAAATGGCATTTTTTTTCATTTTTGACCGATAATCTCAAAACTCTGACGTGTTGTAAAAATTGGAAAATTGCATGAGAATCAGCGTAGAAAACTCTACTGGAATCCATTGTTAGGCTTACGTTGAAATTTTTGTTTAATTTTTGTCGACAGTGTTATAGGTTAACTGATATTTGAGAACGATCGAAGAATAAGTCGCTCAGAAACGTCGTAGTTATATTGTATTATTTGTTCGTGTTCAATAAATAATTATCTACTCTTATTAAACGAGGAAAAATTGTATATTTATTTGTTTGTATATTTGTATCTTAGTTCTATTTTGAAAACAGCTCTACCGATTTTGATGAAACAAAATCTATTAACAAATTTTGAGGATGAGAAAACGATCTAGCTGGAGTCTGGACCTCAACAAATTTCATCTTAATTGATCTTTTCTTAATTAAAGTAATTATTAAAATAATGAAAATCTCAATAAAAAAGTTTGTTTTCATTTTTTTTTCAATTATCTTTTATTTATTAATTG
Organism: Forficula auricularia; assembly: GCA_024734495.1. Classification (NCBI taxonomy): domain Eukaryota; kingdom Metazoa; phylum Arthropoda; class Insecta; order Dermaptera; family Forficulidae; genus Forficula; species Forficula auricularia. The sequence continues at coordinate 3,414,286 of JALMQS010000136.1, forward strand.
GTTTTCAATTTTTGTTTTTTATATATTTGTATCTTAGTTCTATTTTGAAAACGGCTTTACCGATTTTGATGAAATTAACGGGTTATAGGGGGGTTTTGGGGTGACAATTGATCACCTATGTGTGTATTAATTGTTTTGCTGTAAGTATTGTATTCCTGCACGTTCTCATCTTCGACAAAATTGTTTTTGATGGGTTTTTCGTAATCAAATTAATTATTCTCAGCTAGACAAATCCCATTCTTAGGGTTTTAAAAAAGGTTTCCCTTTTTCCTTTTATACCCAGGTAGACAATGGGTTGTTTGTTTCATTGTTCTAAAAGGCCTTGAAAAAGTATTGTGATTGTGGATTTTGTTCAACCTAAACGTTAGAAATATTAATAAACGTTTTATAATTGTTTTTATAAAGAACTTTGTTATTTAATGGTCAAAAAATAATCAAGAATTTATTTAAAAATATCTTTCACTCAAAAGCAGGTCTCAATTTTCTGAAATAACAACACATTTTGATAGGTTTTATTTATTAACAATTGGATGAATAAAAATCATATGGTTGAATCAAAACAGGTGCAGGAGGTGGGGGATCCAGGGTAGGACGAGGTTTCGGGGGTGGGGTTAAGCGGGGGAGGGGGGGTTACAGTGGGCGAAGATACTATATATATATTTGTATTTTTTTTTAATTTGAAAGCGGCTCTCAAATAAAAATCGACCTTTTTATCAGCATTTATATTAAAAAATAATATTAAAATAAAGGTTTTAACTGAAGGAAGAAGTTAGCGAGCATCGCTCCGGTGCCTCAGGTACTAATTAATTATGTGTGATTTAAATAAGAAATTCAAATCACAAAAATAAAATCTTCAACAGCTTCATTACTCATATTTATTATATAGATTATTTAATTGTTCAATGTTTATTAAAACGTTACCTAGAGTGTATGGTATTTTATTTTTGAAACCCCGTGTGGTGAGCCGCCCCTCGCATGTCCTAGACAGCCTGCCGCCCTTTCTGGCTTGTCTGTCTGTCTGTCTCTTTTTTCCCCCAGTCGGCCCCTTAATTTCCCATCCAAAAAGAACCCAAAACGTCCAACCTGGTTTCGGCAACAAACCATAAATTCTTACGTCGGATGGCTCTCTTTGTTCTTTCATCTTGGCTGCTTCTTCGCTACCTCTATCTGAAAAGGGATTTAGATTAAATATAAAATGCCGCTCCACCCACGCACAGATATACAATCACTCCCACGCATTCACTCAATCTCTTAAATATATATATATATATATATATATATATATATATATATATATATATAAATAATAACATTAGTAAATTTATTAGGGTGACCCATTTTTAACCGACTTCAAAAAAGGAGGAGGTTCTCTATTCGACTGAATTTTTTTTTTTTTTTTTTTTTTTTTGTGCCTATGTTACCTCATATCTCCGCCAATTGTCAACCGATTTTGAAAATTTTTTTTGCATTTGGGTCCAGTCTAGCTTCCGATTGGTCCCATTTTTTTCGTTTTTTTTTTCATAGGTATTAGACCTTTTTATTACGTTTGTTTAGACCTAACGTCTTTGTTTATGAACCGATTTCGATGGTTCTTTTTTTATCCGAAAGGGGGTGTCTTAGGGATGGTGTCATATTAATTTGGTCAAGTTCTGATGATATGATCACTATTAATAACATCACTAAAAAGAGAAAAATAAAAATAATTTTAAGAAAAAAATAAAAACCGACTTCAAAAATTAAATGCAACAAATATAAAAATACACAAAAAGGTATAAAAATAATTATTATCTTATTTAGTTACTGACGACGGAAATATTAACATGAAATTACTTTTTGAAGTTGGTGCCAAACATATACCTTTTATGAATCGCACTCGACGGATCTTATTTAATACATTTGGCTGGTACGCTCGCTCATAGGTATAGTTTGTTTGGTACCGACTTTTTAAAAGTAATTTCATGTTAATATTTCGTCGTTTAGTGTTAACTAAATAAGATAATAATTATTTTATACGCTTTTAGTGTATTTTATTTGTTGCATTTAAAAATTTTTGAAGTCGGTTTTTTTATTTTTTTTCTTAAAAATTATTTTTTGTTAGTATTCTATGTGTTTTAAGAAGCATCTTTAAATTTTACCTAAGATAAAAATATTTTTTTTTAGATGTCGCTTAAAAAAATTTTTGAAAATCTCATAAATGTTTAAAACAAAATCAATTTCAAAATTAATGTCAAAATAGACGACAGAAACTCAAAAAAAAAAATAATTGGTATTTAAATATATATTTATAGTCAATTTTTTCGCTTGATATTAAAAAATCTATTGAGTAAATGGTAAGTACGGTGTTGCCGCCTTGTGGTAGAAATTGAAACTAACGCAATTGGGTTGCTGTCACAAATGTCATATGCATAATCAAAGAATATTATTTAATAAATAGATTTAGTTTTTGACATTTAAACACTGATTAATCAGCTGTCAGCAGACTTCAATTGCGAGAGTTCAAACACACCGGTTGGCGTATCTGTAATTTCCGGTTACCAATAACAATAAATAATTTTTTTGACCATTAATATATTTTAAAACCATTTTTTTTTTTTTTTTTTTTTTTTTGAGTTTCATATCTTTAATTTTGTTTTTTATGTTTAAAATTGATAGAAAAAAAAATCAAGCTATAATATTTAAAATTTTGAGGTCGGTCGAAAACGTCGAAAAAATAAAACACTAAAAAACCTTCAAAATTCATATTTTGAGCTGAAATTTTCAGACGCCAATTATTAAAAACATATAGAAATTTTGATTAAAATGTTACAGGTTTTTTAATTCAAATTTAACATTTTATTATTATTATAATTTGATTTGTAAAATGTTGAATTTGAAGTGAAAAACCTGTAATATATGTTTTCATTTAGGGAAAATAAATACTTGTAAATTTTAAGATTGTTTTTAATTTATTTATTTATTTATTTAAAACAATGCTCTGAGGTGGCTACCTCGTAAGAACAAAGAAACAGAAAGAATATATATACAAACAGTAACATTTAGGTAAGCAAACATAACATATATAACATTTAAATGAGAAACAGAAAGAATACAGGTATATAGTAAGATTTAAATGAGCAAGACTCTCCCAGCCCAGTGAGCAACCCAGAGTCAGCACAAGCAGGCGAATAGACCATTGACACATTACTCCAACCCAGCCCCCCCGAGAAGATGCACCCTGAGTGAGCGATGAAAAGATGATGTTGAAAGCGATGTTCGGATATTTAATGGCAATGTATTCCACAACCGAGCCGAGCTGACGACAAAGGATCTAGTGGCGATCTCAAGGTACGATGATTTGGAATATGGATTAGTCTGCCGTCCCAGCTCTTAATACCCGATTATGGATGGATGATTTGAAAGTGAACATGTTGTATATGTATTTGGGGGTGGGGAAATAATGCTGAATAGTTTGAAAATGAACCTGCCAAGCACGTAGAGCGTCTGGGAAGCCCTAAGCCAGCCAAGCTGACCAATATGGCGTAATACGCGCATGCCTCGGGACATCAAAAATGAACCGTACGCATGAATTCATCGCAACATCAAGCCGAGCCGCGCGGACCCAGAGACGTCCCCACACACAAGACAACAATAATCAAATATTGACGCAGTCAATGAATTTGCAGAGTGCGCGCGAGTAGTCACAGGAATGAGGTGCCTTATTTTTATGAGCCGATGGAGACCCCAGAAGACCCGCCGTGATGTAGCATTTGTCTGATCAGTCCATTTGAGGGAGGAGATACAATGACACCTAGATTTGCAGCAGACCGCGGGTAAACAATCTCAATTCCATCGACCTCCACTCGAGGGGAATCAGCAAGTAGCAGTCTTTCAATTTAGTGTGAGAGGTACCAGACTCTCACGTATGAACAAATGAATATACATATTTTGTATCAAAATTAATATGGTTCCGTTTTGATTTTTAACAGAACCCATAAAGTATTACACTTTTTCTTCAAAATATTTATTCATATTAATCATTTCATTATTGCAAGTTCAGAACGTCATGTCTAAGAATAAATAAAATAAATAAATAATATATTTATTAATTTTGACTTTTGGTCAAGTTACTGTTATAAGTCTTTTTTTTTGTAGGTCATTCAACCACAGGCACGATTCCCACCTGGGATTTGATTAGATATCCACGCCAGAATTTCCATTTGAAGTATCATTTTGTTAAATTTACTTTTGCATTCAATACGACTGAAACAGATATTTTGAAATTTATGTTGTTTTTTTGGAGTTGAATCGGAACTTTACTCAAAGTGTCATTTGGATAGCCCTCAAAAATTGCGATACAAATTACGTTCATACCTATATATTTATTAGACAGCGTGATGAATGAACTCAGCTTGTGCTTGTATAATGGCCCCTGATTTATTTATTACTCGTTGTTGTGCAACTAATCCTTTTTATAAGATTTTTTTAAGCTAATTTGATTCGAAATTTAATTACCTAGGCTATGCACAGAGAATGGTTTATCTACTCTTATTAAACGAGCAAAAATTGTTTGTATATATGTATATTTGTATCATTGTTCTATTTTTGAAAAAAGCTTTACCGATTTTGATGAAACAAATTCTATTAACAAGTTTTGTGGATGAGAAAACGATCTGGCTAGGTCTGGACCTCGATAAATTCAATGTAATTGATCTTTTCTTAATTAAAGTAATTATTGACAGATGAAAATCTCATTAGAAAAGTTTGTTTACATTTTTTTTAATTATGTTTATTTTTAAAATTGGTTTTTTAATTTTAAAACCACTAATACGTTGTAGCAAATATTAATATATATATATTAAAATTAAATTTTTTTGTTTGTTTTTAATTAACAGGTGTCTAAGTATAACAAAATAAGTGTGTTCACAAATAAAGCGGTTCAAGTGGCTTTTTTTTTATATAATTTGGAAACAAATCTTATTCAAATTTGTGTTTTTATTTCAGATCCTATATGATTATTTTTTTAATTTATTTTTCGTGTTATTTTTTTATAATGTTTATCAATATGAACGAATGTGGAACAAATTGATGTACGAGTAAGCAAATATACACATAATATATGTGGACTATTTAGAAAGCTTGAAATTCCAGAAACTGGTGCGGGGGTGAGATTGGATGTCGGAGGTGCAGGAGGTGGGGTGCAGTTGTGGGATCCGGGGGTGGAGGCGCGGTGGGGGCGGGTGTGTGGTTTAGGAGGCAGGGGTCAGGGGTTGCCGTGCATCGCTCAGTGGCTCCAGGTACTATATCGTGGTGCTAGCAAGCAGACCGCCGCGTCGAATTCCACTATAGGTAGTGCTGTGTGTCTTGAATTTTGAGGGACTATTTTCTATCCTTTTCTTTAGTTCCATCCTTTGGTGTCTATAAAACGACCTTAACAGTAATATTTCGGCCCCTTTTATTTTGAACATACGCTGAGACCGTCTAATAAGAATTTTTGAGTGCTCAAAATTCATATTATTCAATAGCGGATACATCGTAGCATAAATTTATTTATTTTCATCAATTTGAGATTGGATGCTGAGTTTTTCTATTTGTTTATTTGATTTACAACAAATAGGAAATGGATTAAATTGTTTGAACGCTTAACGATTATCTGGCAATCCTATTTAGCAATTTATTACTTTAAAACACCATGATTAGCGTTAATTAATTAATTAATTTTAACAAAACGGAACTGGTTCTCGAATCCCTCCGCCTAAGGTTCGGCACAGGAAACCAAATATAACTTCATTGGATCGGGAGTCCGGTGAACGGGAAGTAATTCGTCCATTTTCTTCATCTTAAGTTTGGTCAGAAGTCATATACATGCTTTAATTTGTATAAAATTTATATATACAGGGTGTCCCAAAAGTCATGGATCAAGCGTCTGAACACGGAATAGGTGAGTTCAGGATTGTCCAAAATAAAAAAAACAAATTTAAATAAAACTCTCTTAGTTTTCAGAGTTATGGTCATTTTTTTGAAAACCGTGAAAATCGCTACCCTGCTCTAAATATTTGAATGCTATGGCTACGAATTTTCATGTTACATAATTTTAATTTTGTTACGGACAAGATAATACTGCTTTCGATCACAAAACAGAAAATAACTAAGAGTATTATACTTTTTTGAAAAAAAATATTTTTGTCAGATTCATGTAGTAAAAAAATTTTGAAAAACATAAAATTTTTTTAAAACATAAAGTCCGAAAAAAAGATTTTTTTTCTCTAAAAATATAATACCTACTTGTATTTAAATTTTGAATTCTGGTCAATAGAAGGACGTAACAAAAATTAGAATAATAAAGAATGTAAATTTGTAGCCATAGCATCTCATTATTTAGGGCGGGGTTGCGATTTTCACCATTTTCAAAAAATGCGTATAACTCGAAAACTATAAGACTTTTATTTAAATAAGTTGACGTGTTCTGATGTGGCCATCCACTTGACTTTACCATACAACCTGTCCCCTCACATATATTTAATATTTAATAAAATGATTTATAATCATGTAAGGGAGGGAGTTTTTGTATTTTTAGATTACTCTGGGCCCACTGATTATGTATACAAAATTTGGTTGAGTTTAGCACAAGAGACTAGATTTTCATTTTTTGACCCCCCTCCCCTCATTTCGGGCGCTTAGTTTTTGCATTTTTAGACTTCTGGAGTCCCACTGATTATGTATACAAAATTTGCTTGAATTTGGTATAAGAGCCTAGATTTTCATTTTTTGACCCTACCCGCCCCCCCCCCCATTTTGGGCGGTTGGTTTTTGCATTTTTAGACTTCTGAGGGGTCCACTAATTATGTATACAAAATTTGGTTGAATTTGCTCAAACGGCCTAGATTTTTAATTTTTAACCCCCTCTAACCCCCTTAATTTTGGGTCGATGTGCGCAAAATCTAATCAGCTCTTAATCTCAATGGACCAAAACTACGTGTGTAATATGGTTAAGATATTTACACTAGTTTTTGAGCTAGCTCGATCTACAATATATGATAACGCACAGACTAACTAACAGACTGACAAAACAATTATTATCCTGAAAAATATAATTTTTTCGATGTTCACTTATTAGAGCTTTTTTTATAGAACGATATGCAACGTTTCACTCAAATTTTTTTTAATCAAAATAATTTAAGTTCTTTTTTGAGATATTTCGAAAAAAAGAGGAAAAAAACACTTTTTTCATTCACGATTGCAATACTTGACCATACCCTGTATGGTAAAAGTAAAAATTTTTCAGGACCGTCATAAATTACCTATCCCTGTTTACGGTTTATCGTTGTGATACGGGACAGTCTGTATATTATTGGATAAAAAAATATTTGGTAGGTTTCACATTAAGATATAAAAAAATAAAACGAATTTATTTTTGGAGAATCTTTAATCTCGATTTATATATTTCGGGTGACTAACCCATCTTCAGGAGAAACAGAAAGTAACTGACCTGGATAAGTCGAAATTGAATACAAGTCAATGGTAAAATTTATTTTTAGACCAACAAAGGGTAAATATTTAAAATTATTGGAGGGAGAAAGGTAGGAGATCTACTTTTGTTTATTCTGAATGGCCCTTTTGAGAAATGAGGATTTCGAATTTGAATACAAGTCAATGGTAAAATTTATTTTTAAGATAACAAAAGGGTAAAAATATTTAAAATTAAATTAAAATAATTTTAAATATTTACCCTTTTGTTATCTTAAAAATAAATTTGACTTATGTTCAATTTCGACTTATCAGGTCAGTTACTTTCTGTTTCTCCTGAATGGGTTAGTCACCCCAATATATATCGAGATTAAGTTCAAGCAAAATTAATTTTATTTTTTTATATCTTAATGTGAAACCTACCAATATTTTATCCAACAATTTTAAAAAATGTTTCACCAAGTACCAACACCAAATTCCTTAAAAACTACAGTCTGTATATTGTTATCATATTGTATTCTTAACTGTTTTATTGTTTGTTGTCCTTTGGTAAAAGTGATATTTTGAGTTTAACGGAATTATTTGAGACAAATTTATTTTATTTCATGAATTGTATTATGTACAATAGCATAGTAGCTAATAAAGAGTTAATTATATATAGAACTTTCAAGTCGATTAGAAATAATAAATAAACATTCATTGACAACATAATAATTCATCGGACAGGTGTCTGATCTTGTAAATGTTAGCTAAAAAGCTACTTTATAATGTTTATTTTTTATTATATAGGTACTAATCGCCTTGTCCGACTTTCTATGTATCTTTTTATTATATATTTGAATTTTCATTTTTCTTGTTGTGTAGTGTTGTTTTATTTGAAAATCTTGTTTCGTTTATGGGTGTCGATCTATTTATTGTTACAACAAATGTTCATGTCACGGTTTCTTTTGTGATGTTTAGCAGTTGCGTGGGTGGGAATGCACAATTTCTTGTTGCTTGTTTTGACTTTGGCTTCACATTTACTGTTGAATCTTGACATGGCAAAATCAGAAGGTTCTCTAACGTTTTTGAGTCTTTAGTATTAAAAATATAAACATTGTATTCTTCAAGATGTACAGTGGTCAAGGCAATCATTTGTGACTATTGAACACTTTATTTTGGGGCAATAAAATATTAGAGAAAATAAATAACTTTGTTACGAGTTAGTAGTTATATCTACGGTTTCCGCAAATTTTGATGATTAGACTCAATTTTTGTCTCCTAAATGTTTGATATTAAAACTTGGAACAAATATGGTCCTTATAAACATAACAGCTGAAGCTCTCTGGACTCTGTGATGGGTGCCAGATAATAATTTAGAATTTCGTAATTTCAATAAATTTTATTTGTCATGGACAATTAGTGGGTTTTAAAATAATAACTGAAATTTTCGAATTTTATTAAATCTATTTCTCATGGACAATTAGTGGGTTTTAAAATAATAACTGAAATTTTTCGAATTTTATTAAATCTATTTCTCATGTACAATTAGTGGGTTTTAAAATAATAACTGAAATTTTCGAATTTTATTAAATCTATTTCTCATGTACAATTAGTGGGTTTTTAAAATAATAACTGAAATTTTCGAATTTTTATTAAATCTATTTCTCATGGACAATTAGTGGGTTTTAAAATAATAACTGAAATTTTCGAATTTTATTAAATCTATTTCTCATGTACAATTAGTGGGTTTTAAAATAATAACTGAAATTTTTCGAATTTTATTAAATCTATTCTCATGTACAATTAGTGGGTTTTAAAATAATAACTGAAATTTTCGAATTTTATTAAATCTATTTCTCATGTACAATTAGTGGGTTTTAAAATAATAACTGAAATTTTTCGAATTTTATTAAATCTATTTCTCATGGACAATTAGTGGGTTTTAAAATAATAGCTTCGAAATTTCGAATTTTATTAAATCTATTTCTCATGTACAATTAGTGGGTTTTAAAATAATAACTGAAATTTTTCAATTTTATTAAATCTATTTCTCATGTACAATTAGTGGGTTTTTAAAATAATAACTGAAATTTTCGAATTTTATTAAATCTATTTCTCATGGACAATTAGTGGGTTTTAAAATAATAACTGAAATTTTTCGAATTTTATTAAATCTATTTCTCATGGACAATTAGTGGGTTTTAAAATAATAACTGAAATTTTCGAATTTTATTAAATCTATTTCTCATGTACAATTAGTGGGTTTTAAAATAATATTTGAAATTTTCGAATTTTATTAAATGCCAGAAAAAGAGACAGAATTGAGTAGAAAATCTTGTAGATCAGATATAATTTTTATTTTTAATTTTGATTGACTGAAAGAGAAATATATAAATTTCCGTAAACATTTTTTTACCTTCTTCACTTGTCAAAATAAGCAAATCAAAATGTTAATCTTGATGAATTTCAGATTTATATATAGGTAGGTATATATAATTCTCTGTAACTGCTGGCAATGATGATTAGCCAAAGCGAGAATCTCCTTCAATCTCACCTCACGAGAGATTCAAAGATCCTTCTTTCTGTCTGTGTGGGTACCTATACTAAAGAACCCCAGGATTTTTGCTGACTCAAGATACGATTCAGTTCTCAGGCGTTTTGTCTCATTACCACGCATCTGCTTCTTTTGCTTACAATCTGTTCACGAGGAAATGGTTTACTGAAGACCTCTTCTCATATATTATATATAGAGAGAGAATTGAAGCTTGCTATGGCATGAAAGATTTCACCGGAAATAACTTAATGTTTTGAGAATTTTTTGAATCTTTTGTATGTACAGGGGAGATATCATTGAAATTGTTGCTTAATTTGCTTAATGCAAAAAATCTATATATATAAAATTCTTTGCCCGATACACACTCACTCACTCACTCACCACTCACTCACTGCACACTAACTCACTCACCATCAAAACAGCCAGAACCACTGAACATAGAAACATGAAATTTGGAGAGGATATTACATCTATGACATAGGGGCTCAATAAGAAAGGATTTTTCAGTCGACCCTAAGGGGGTCAAAAGGGCAAAGTGTGTTTTCACTGATTATGCGATATCTCTTAAGGACGATAAAATATCTACTTGCTTTTTACTTATAAAAATACTAAATTAAAATATCTAAAAACTATTAGTTGAATAAAAGATTTCACTGTCGATGGTAACAGAATTGTTTTTATTTTAGGTTAAAAATAAAATAAAATGAGAGTCTTCTGTTTAAAATAATTAAAAATTATTTTATTTATTTTATTTATTATTTATTTATTATTTATTATTATTTTATTTTATTTAAAAAACAGAAGACTCTCTCATTTTATTTCATTTTAACCTAAAATCTAAAAACTATTTTCAGGATTTTTGAAATTCGACCTCTAAAGGGGTCAAAAGGGGCAACATATCTTTGGAATGTGTTTACACTAATTATGCATTTTCAATTTTTTTTTTTTTTATATATAATTTATTAAACCAATTATTTTACATTAATTAATGTATACATTGTATTTTTTTGCTTCGATTCGGAGATTACTTCTCCACCATCCAGTGTCCTTATTCATCTTTAGTCCTTGTTTTTAATAAGAGGAAAAATCTAATTAGATAAAAAAACCTCTTTTCCGATAATTATTTCAATTCCATTATTCCCCAATCAAGTCGATTGGTTTATCTCCCATGCATTTTTTTGTGTCATTTTCAATTAGTTCAATTAGTCGGTTTTAAAATTAAAAAATTCCAGTCGACGTCGTCGCGCAAGCCTATTATATTAAGTGTACTATAGATATGGTTATATGTTTATGTGCATCAATCAGAGGACACCCTCATTGATTTCTCTTTACGAATCATCAACTCTGCTACTTTGCGCAAAATAAATATTTTCAATTTAAAAGTATTCTTGGATTAATGCAAATCGTTAGCCCAAAGTTTTCCGGAAATCTTGACTGCTATTGAAATCTCCATGAATCTGATTTCAAATGTGTATGTGTGAGGAGGACACACGGAGGTGTCAGTGGCTGGCTGCGTCATGGTTTGGTGGCCACAAGGGCACGTCTGCTTCTTACAAAGGGCATTGTGGTCCATCCAGGATGGCATCTCTCTCAGGGATGCTGCTGCCTGGCTGGCTAGCTGGCCATTAGCATTTCAAATCTGGCCTCACGGTCAGTGTGGAGGATCGACCTCGGTGATGTGATGCTACTCACAGACATCCCAAAACAGATTCAGAGCTCACTCAGCCTCAATGGTCACGCAGAAAGAATACTCTAGAACACAAACATGGGGGTGTCAAAGTGGAAACTCTTTCTAAAAGAATATAAATCTGCATTAAGTAAGGAAAGTCTAATCTTAAGACTACAATCTCTACTAACTAGAACGCCCGAAGCCGTCAATTTGACGGTTTTTTCATTTCATTTCTCTTTCATTTCGTTACTATTTAAGTTAGAACTTTGAAACTCGCTGACTTTTTAACCAACTTCAAAAAAAGAGGAGGAGGTTCTCTATTCGACTGAATTTTTTTTTGTGCCTATGTTACCTCATATCTCCGCCAATTGTCAACCGATTTTGAAATTTTTTTTGCATTGGGTCCAGTCTAGCTTCCGATTGGTCCATTTTTTTTTTCGTTTTTTTTTCATAGGTATTAGACCTTTTTTATTAGGTTTGTTTAGACCTAACCGCTATGTTTATGAACCGATTTCGATGGTTCTTTTTTTATCCGAAAGAGGGGGTGTCTTAGGGATGGTGTCATATTAATTTGGTCAAAGTTCTGATGATATGATCACTATTAATAACATCACTAAAAAGAGAAAAATAAAAATAATTTTTAAAAAAAGAAAAAATAAAAACCGACTTCAAAAATTAAATGCAACAAAATAAAATACACCAAGGTATAAAATAATTATTATCTTATTTAGTTACAACTAAACGACGAAATATTAACATGAAATTACTTTTGAAGTCGGTGCCAAACTAACCTTTTCTCTAATGACATACCCGCCAAACGTACTAAAAGTAAGATCCGTCGAGTGCGATTCATAAAAGGTATATGTTTGGCACCTTTTAAAAAGTAATTTCATGTTAATGGTAAATAAAGATAATAGTTTTACTACCTTTTTAGTGTATTTTTATTTGTTGCATTTAATTTTTTTGAGAATCGGTTTTATTTTTTCTTAAAATTATTTTACATTTTTTCTCTTTTTAGTGATGTTATTAATAGTGATTATATCATCAGAACTTGATTTAAATGACACCATCTAAGACACTCGGAAAAAAAAGAACCATCGAGAGAATCGGTTATAGAAGTTAGGTCTAGAGCAAATTTTAATAAAAAAAAGGTCTAATACCTATTATGGAAAAAAATACGAAAAAAAATGGGACAATCGAATTGGAATAATTTGAATGCAAAAATTTTCAAAATCGGTTGACAAGTGGCTGAAATTATGAGGTAACATAGGCACAAAAAAAAAAAAAAAAAAATTCAATCGAATAGAGAACCTCCTCCTTTTTTTGAAGTCAATTAAAAAAAAAGCTCAAAAAAAACAAAATCGAAAAAAAATATATTGCCTCATACCTAGAGGGTGGGGCATAAAGATCTCCCACAATTTGAACAAAAGGGTATAAAAAAATTGAATATATTTTTGAAAGGCACTTAAAAATATCTTTTTTAAATGTGTTTTAAACATTATATCAGACAAAAAAAGAAGGGGGTCAACAATGAAAATTCTAGCCCTTTTCAGCTAAAACTTAACCAAATTTTGTATACATATTCCGTGGGCCCCCAAAATGCTAGAAATGCATAAAATAACCACCAAAAAGTAGCGGGGAGGGTCAAAAATGAAATTCTAGCCCTTTCGACCAAACTATGTAGGTATACAAATTTGGTTGAGTTTGGTCGAAAGGGCTCGAATTTTAATTTCCTGACCCCCACCCTTTTTACTTTTACCATACAGGGTATGGTCAAGTATTGTAATCGTGCATGAAAAAAGTGTTTTTTTTCCTTCTTTTTTTCAAAATATCTCAAAAACGGCTGAAAATATTTTGATTAGAAAAATTGAGCAAAACCATGGCATTTCGCTCTACAAAAACTCAAATAAGTGAACATCGAAAGAATTATATTTTTCGAGATAATAATTGTTTTGTCAAAATGTCTGTTAGTCTGTTATAGTTAGTTACTTAGTCCGTGCGTTACAGAATTTTGTGGACGAGCTTGCTCAAAAACTATTGCGAATATCGAAACCAAATTTCACACGTAGTTTTGGTCCATTGAGATTAAGAGCTGATTAGATTTTGGTGTATATGGACCCAAAATTAAGGGGGACTGAAAGGGGGGGGTTAAAAATTAAAAATCTAAGCCTTTTGAGCAAATTCAACCAAATTTTGTCTACATAATCAGTGGACCCCCAGAAGTCTAAAAATGCAAAAACTAACTGCCCAAAGGGGGGGGGTCAAAAATTGAAAATCTTGGCCATATACCAAACTCAACCAAATTTTGTATACATAATCAGTGGGACACCAGAAGTATAAAAATGCAAAAACTAATCACCCCTACATGATTATAAATAATTTTATAGGCCAGGTTGTATGGTAAAGTCAAGTGGATGGCCACATCAGAACACGTTAGCTTATTTTTGTCTGATATAATGTTTATGACACATTTAAAAAATAAAGTTATTTTATGTTTTTCACTTTTTTCATTTTTTATACCTTTTTCAAAATCTGAGAAATCTTTGTGCCCCATCCTGTTTAATATATTTTACCAGAAATTAATTATTTTGACAAAATATCTGTAAAATACGTTACTAAATTTTATATACGTTCTAGGTCAAAAACTGGTGTGAATATCAAAATGAAATTTTACAAGTAGCTTTTGTGCATTTTGAGATTAACAGCTGATTGGAATTCGGTTGAAATCGAATTAACAATTAAAAGGGGGTTGGGGTCTTAAAAAATTTAAATGAATTATTTAATTTAATTATTGTGCTAATATGTAGTGTAATTATTGAAAATATTTAAAGAGGGGGAGGGGCTCAAAATTAAATTGGGTTCTCTCAAGTGCCAAATCCGCCACTGTTTATAGTCCTTACATGCTAAATGTAAAATAATATTCTATTATCTTCTACTTGGAAATGAAAGTGGAAGTGGAAGTAGGTGTACACTAATTTTACGTCGAGGTTCACCCCTCGACTTTACTCTACAACCTTGGCCCCTCACTTATATTTAATATTTAATAAAAATTATTTCTAATCATGTAGTGGGTGGGTTCATTTTACCATTTTTAGACTTCTGGGGGCCCACTGATTATGTATACAAAATTTGGTTGAGTTTGGTACAAGAGCCTAGATTTTTTATTTTTACCCCCCCCCTCCACCCCCTCCACCCCCTTAATTTTGGGTCGATATACACCAAAATCTAATCAGCTCTTAATCATGTAGTGGACCTTCAGGGCGATGAGGGGTTCTTTGATGAATTTTTATAGCTTCAACAGAAGAACTTATAGGGAAATCGCCATGCGCTAGAAATTGTATAAAGAAATTTTTTTCTGTAAATTTATTATGTAAATGTACCTATAATTATGTAAATACTCCTATAATTAAATTCACCCGACTATATAAATATTTCTTGTTAGTGGAGGCCCCTACCTGCGTGGCCCAATAAACGAAAAATCAATGGACCAAAACTACGGGTGAAATTTGGTTTTGATATTCACACTATTTTTTGAGCTAGCTCGTCCACAAAAAATTAGTTAACGCACAGACAAACAGACATTTTGACAAAACAATTATTATCTCGAAAAATATAATTTTTTCGATGTTCACTTATAAGACCTTTTTTGTTGACCGAAATGCCATGGTTTCGCCTAATTTTTTTAATCAAAATAGTTTCAGCCGTTTTTGAGATATTTTGGAAAAAAGAAGCTAAAAACCACTATTTTCATGCACGATTACACTACTTGGCCATACCATGTATGGTAAAGTAATAAAAAGTGTGTAGTTCTTGGATGGTAAGATTTGACAAAAGTTAAGATGTTTTTTTTCCGAATCACGGATTATCTCACCAAGAAAGAGATAGAGATAGGGTTGTTGTTTTCCGTTTCAGCGGGAGTTGATCATCTGCTGGTGATGATGGACCGTTAATTTGACGCTACCGCTGCCGAAAAAAGATATCGCAAGAGAGAGAGAGAGAGAGAGACTGCAACAGCCACCTGTGGCCGATAGAAGGCCTTGGACCCCTTGCATTCATTGTGTATATGTGTGTGTGTGTGTTGGGTACACTCGCTGCCAAACAACAGATACACTCTACACTCTGAACCAGGCAAAGTGGCAAAATTAAACCTGCGATTTTTTCTTAAATTCCGAATTCTAAAACGGAAATTTAATAAGGATATAAAAAGAAACAATCACTGGATTTAGCAAATGGTTAGAAAAATTCGATCAGAATTTGTTTGTATTAAGGTAGTTGTTCCGCCAAATGCGTTTTCTTAGGATTCTTCTGAAATTTAGATATATTATTATTTAAATACTTCTGTATCTTTATTTTATAAAATAATTAAACAATAGGTAAATCAGACTAGTGCAGATCCGTCACTCTTCTTTACGACAATTTCATGGTAGCTCTGATCAAATGCTTCGGACCGCCTTTGAAAGAATATTCACGACAAACCATCTTTGATTTAAGATCGGAGCGTACTAGATCATTTGAGACGGACACTCCTCAAATTGATCGCTGACACCTGACGGTCTCTATCGCCTCTAAATAGTCTCTTTGGTGACTGTTTGACCTAATGAATTTTTTTTAGATGTTGAGATTTACGCAGAGACGGACATCCACTATAGACGTTTACTGTGAAGCTGTAAAGTTTAAGAAGACCAGAGATTGGTGCAGAAACAGTAAAAAGTTCATGGACTTATGCAACCACGAATCATCATTGTCAGTTCTATATGCTCTAGCGATCATTTAGGTCGAGCTTTTGGCAACAAAATAATACAAATACCATGCAACAAGCTCAAATTCTCTGATATAGCTGCATTCTGTGACTGTTCCTCGTTTCAAAAAACACTTCTAGAGGAACGCGTTTTGATACCTATGATCGTGAAAGAAAAATCGAAGAGGCACTGTTGGCTGAATACCAGAAAGAACTGAGTCTCAGATTGCATTCTAAGCTTTGGATTAAACGCTGGCATGGAATGTTGAACATTGGATGCCAATGGGGGTTACTTCGATGGCTCTGACGATTTTGTTGAATAAGATGAATTATTTCCTAGATTAAGTTTTTTGAGAACTTTTATTATTTATTTATATATACTATCATATCAACAAACTTCTTGAGGATCACTTAAATTCGTCATATAAATAGGTGTTGGTTTTATTCTTGTTTGACAAAAGAAAAACACATTTTTATCATTTTTCTTCTTGTATTTTGTTTTATTGTTACCAGGAACGTTTCGACAATTATCAAATATGTCATCATCAACCTTGGAACAAATCTAAAGATGGGAAAAAATTCCACTCACATCGAAATTATTAGAGTAGTGTAACATTATTCTTTTTGTTCAACAATTATTTGTGTATACACAAACGTGTATACACAAATAATCTTGTAGATTGTTCCAAGGCTGATGATGACATATTTGAAAATGTCGAAACGTTCCTGGTAACAATAAAATAAAATAAAGAAAAATAAATGATAAAAGATGAATTAAGTTTTAGTTTTTAAAATATTAAGATTGACCGGGTATTTTTTGATTATGGTAGTTTATTTGCATAAAACAGAGGAGAACATCATCGATTTTTTTTTAATTCTAATTTTCGATTTCATAAATAAGCTTCTTGTTCTATTTTATGTCACTCTTATTATCTCTATTTTTATTGACGTGACAACGTCTTATAATTCGATGAAGCCGGCTGCACGCTCGAAAAAACATGACTCATCTGAGGCGTTCCATTTAAGGCTTGAAGTGCAAGCGAGAGCGCGGAACGAGCGACAAAGATTGTTTCTTTCTATCTTCTCTCTCACTCGCACCCTCCCTAGCCCCAATGCCCAACTCGTATTCCATCTCTTTCCCACGTGAGCGCTCTACTCTAGTCTGACTGCTTGCTTGCTCACTCATATATATATATATATATATATATATATATATATATATATATATATTATAAACCCTACTATGTCCTGTCTATTTTCAACTTCCTCTGATGGACATTCAACAAGTGATCTATCCTAAATAATTATAGATTTTTTAAAAACTAAGAAAAACATAGGGAACGGGGAGGCCTTTTTTATAAAAGGACAGAGAGAGAGAGAAACTCATGAGCAAGCAAGAAGGAGATAAATGAATGCGCAAGAAGGAGCGCGCTTTTAAATTAGATAGAACGAGAGGGAAGGAGATTTTCGATGGAAAGGATAAATACAGCACTCACGACGAAGAGGAAGAAAAAGAACAAAGTTAGCTGCGCAATAGATGGAGAAAAATCGGTTGTCTGTAAAGTCGGTTTACTGACGATAGTTGAATGTTACGACGTCATAAGAAATACCATTCCATCAGTATTTTCTTATGACGTTGTCACGTTCAACTATCGTCAGTAAACCGACTTTACAGACAACCGGTTTTTTTTCTTCAAAAAAAGCCCATTCTCAATTCTTATAAAATGCAGCTCCTTTTCCTAAAGAAGCAGCCTGATTTCGTGTATGAGGGGGTAGAAGGGCTCAAATAGGGTAAATAAAGTTGTCTCAAGTGGCGCAGTGCATTTCAATTAGGAATTAATTCAGTGAAGAAGAAGATGCTTGCTGATGAGAGAGCTTCAATGAGCTTCAGAAATGTCGGACGTTTTGAAAGGGCCAGAAGGGCAGGGCGGAGGCCTAATGAATTTTTATTATCTCTAACACCTGGGCGATACCTAGGTATCTGTTCTAATATGAGAACTCGGGCTGTTCGTGAGCACTATTGGGGGGGGGTATATATAAAGAGACAATTCATTTCAATCTGGTCCAGAATGATAGAGAGAGATTCATAATAATGAATCACTTTATTTATATTAGGAGATAAGAGGGCGATCGCTTAAAGCTCAGCAAAGAGGGATTGATTTGGATATCAAAGTGAAATATAAGCTCTATTATATATACAGATAATTAATTAATCATAAATAAGCCATTTTTTTGAAGTACAAGAAATTACTCAGTAGAAGCCCTAATAGTACGGTAGGCCTATTTTTGAAAATATATTAAAAATATAAAATTTTTGTGTTAAATTTATATAAAGTTTATGTTTTCTATATATTCTTAAAATATAATTATTTTTTATGTCGCTCTACTATAAATTTTATATAAATTTAATACAAAAATTCTATATTTTTAATATATTTTCAAAAAATATATAAAAAACATATTTCGAAAATCTATTTATTTCCATACGGGGGGTGAGATTAATGTCCATTCACGTAAAAGCAGACATCAAAAAAAATTTTGATAGAAGACGACGTGCCAGGAGCAAAATTAAAATTTCCAAATATACACTGTGGTGTAAAAAAGTGGAACAATATTTGACAAAAATTCACTACATTAGATTCGCGATTGAATCAAAGGTAGAAAACATTCAGTTAATTAATGGCAGGCATCTAACATACATGCTAATAGATCTCCCGTATAGAAATAAATAGATTTTCGAAATATGTTTTTTATATATTTTTGAAAATATATTAAAAATATAGAATTTTTGTGTTAAATTTATATAAAGTTTATGTTTTCTATATATTCTTATAAAAATAATTTTTAAGAGAAAAATAAAAACCGACTTCAAAAAATTAAATGCAACAAATAAAATACACTAAAATGTATAAAATAATTATTATCTTATTTTAGTTACAACTAAACGACGAAATATTAACATGAAATTACTTTTTGTAGTCGGTGCCAAACAAACTATACCTATAAGCGAACGTACCCGCCAAACGTACTAATAAGATCCGTCGAGTGCGATTCATAAAAGGTATATGTTTGGCACCGACTTCAAAAGTAATTTCATGTTAATATTTCGTCGTTTAGTTGTAACTAAATAAGATAATAATTATTTTATACCTTTTAGTGTATTTTATTTGTTGCATTTAATTTTTTGAAGTCGGTTTTTATTTTTTCTTAAAAATTATTTTTATTTTTCTCTTTTTAGTGATGTTATTAATAGTGATCATATCATCAGAACTTGAGCAAATTAATATGACACCATCCCTAAGACACCCACTATTCGGATAAAAAAAGAACCATCGAAATCGGTTCATAAACAAAGAGGTTAGGTCTAAACAAACCTAATAAAAAAGGTCTAATACCTATGAAAAAAAACGAAAAAAATGGGACCAATCGGAAGCTAGACTGGACCCAATGCAAAAAAAAATTTTCAAAATCGGTTGACAATTGGCGGAGATATGAGGTAACATAGGCACAAAAAAAAAAAAAAAAAAATTCAGTCGAATAGAGAACCTCCTCCTTTTTTGGAAGTCGGTTAAAAATAAAATTATTTTTATGCCGCTCTAGTATAAATTTTATATAAATTTAACACAACAATTTTATATTTTTAATATATTTTCAAAAAATATATAAAAAACATATTTCGAAAATCTATTTATTTTCATGACGGGCTAGCGCTCTGGACTGGGAGATCGAATTTTTTTTTTTTTTAATGATATTGATGTGAGAAGGAGATACACCAGAATGTGGATCTCCTAAAGGCCTATATGGGCTGGCCCTTCCATCGTGAAAAGAACAGAGTAGAAGGAAAAGAAGCCGGGATCACGAGCCAATCTCAGAAACTTAGATACAATTCAATATCCAATTTACTAAGGTTTTAGGGGCTTCGAGCAGTGGTAAATTCTCTGTGCGATAAATTCGGTTAAATTTATCTCCCACTTAATTTTTATTACCAGACCCTATACTTACAGAAAAAATGTCTGGGTATAGCCAGGAATCGAACCCGAGACCTCCGGGTTGCCAGTCAGTTATTCTGACCATTACACCACGGAGGCGGACAAGTAGAAGTCAATAGATTATCTAATGAATTCTAAAGTAATTCCAATCGCGGTTCACTCCTCAGGAAATACAGAAAGTAACTAATCCAACTTTTGAATGCTAGGCTATATATATGTTTAGTGAACAGGAAAAAAAATTGTTTTCATTATTTAAATTATTTTAAGGGATAATCTCTCTAATATATAACATCTGAGATTTCAAATTCACTTGGTGATCCATCCGAATGTCTAGCGGGCTATACGCAAAATGACGTTGGATTGTAGCTAAGTGGATCACATCTTTTTCTCTCTTGGTCCAGACTTAATATACCGCAGACTCCAATAGCATAATCCGCAGTAGTCTCGCGAGATAAAAATATCGTTTTCAAATCAGCGCGGTCAAAATAATTCTCGTTGACGTATCAATTATTCTTTGAGATATTAATGAGGAAAATTAAAATTTATGGAACACTTATTGGGTGTGAAAAGAGTGCCTGCTGGTCTCATTGATATGAACGCTAATTCCCAGAGACGTCTACTGATAGTCCAAACACTTGGACTGACTTGTCGAGTTTGTAGAAGGCGCTGATGAATTTGAGCTGCTGTATTCAGTATGCCGATCCCTCAATAGGTATCCAATAGTCATCTCTCTCATTTGAAACTCTAAGGCCCTGTTGTATGTCGCGAAGTAAATGCTTTTACCACTAACCAAGGTAGATGGTAAATGGAGCCACTGGGATGGCCAATCAGATGACAGGTACATTCAGTGGCTGTCATCGATTGGCCATCCCAGTGGCTCCATTTACCATCTACTGTGAGTTAGTGGTAAAAGCACACTTGCGACATTCAAACGAGACTAATTTGCAGATCCGAGTCACCTGGCAATAAGAGTTTGTTTCTCTATATCAGGGGTGGCCAAGCTACTTGATAGTCCGAGTCATTTCTCAAAATTTGAAATGTTTCACGAGCCGCTAATTCAATCACGTATTTAAAAGGTATTAAAAAAAGATATTAAAAAAATTTGTTTCACAGAAATTATATTTATTGAAAACATAAATAAAATTACAAAATATGTGTATTGAATTTAATTTAAAACACATTTATTTCACTTCTCTTGATAATTCTTTAAAATTTGGTGAACAATTGGTGACAGCACTTCTCGAGTAATTCTTTGAGATGCTGGTTAGTTAATACTGATCGGTGTTTGGATTTCACGAATTTTAAAGTGGAATAAAATGATTCACATAAGTACGTTGTTCCGAATATTGAAATAATTCGACAAGCACCCTTTTTTAATTCAGGATACTTCGATTCTGGTACAAATTTCCAAAATTCGGTAATCCACGTCGACTTATATTTTAATTGTAGAGCTTGATCTTCTTCTATTAATTATAATTCTCCAGATGCTTTTTGGGTCATAATTATACTAGAAATGGAAAACTCACCTTGAAGTATGTTAATTTCAAATGGATTCAGAAAAAAACCTAGAGACGATTTAAAATATTTCAAGTCTTGAAATCTATATCGAGAGACCACAAATAATCCTTCAAAGAGCCGCATGTGGCTCGCGAGCCGCAGGTTGGCCACTTCTGCTCTAATAGTTTTTAAGGAATTTGGTGTTGGTACTTGGTGAAACATTTTTTAAAATTATTGGATAAAAATACTTGGTAGGTTTCACATTAAGATATAAAAAAAATAAAACGAATTTATTTTTGGAGAATCTTTAATCTCGATATATATATTTCGGGTGACTAACCCATCTTCAGGAGAAACAGAAAGTAACTGACCTGGATAAGTCGAAATTGAATACAAGTCAATGGTAAAATTTATTTTTAAAGATAACAAAAGGGTAAATATTTGAAATTAGTGGAGGGAGAAAAGGTAGGGAGTCTACTTTTGTTTAATTTTGAGTGGCCTTTTGAGAAATGTGGATTTCGAATTTGAATACAACTCAATGGTAAAATTTATTTTTAAAGATAACAAAAGGGTAAATATTTAAAATTAGTGGAGGGAGAAAAGGTAGGGAGTCTACTTTGTTTAATTTTGAGTGGCCTTTTGAGAAATGTGGATTTCGAATTTAAATATAACTCAATGGTAAAATTTATTTTTAAAGATAACAAAAGGGTAAATATTTAAAATTAGTGGAGGGAGAAAAGGTAGGGAGTCTACTTTTGTTTAATTTTGAGTGGCCTTTTGAGAAATGTAGGATTTCGAATTTGAATACAACTCAATGGTAAAATTTATTTTTTAAAAGATAACAAAAGGGTAAATATTTAAAATTAGTGGAGGGAGAAAAGGTAGGGAGTCTACTT
>JALMQS010000136.1:3443184-3454073 GCA_024734495.1 Forficula auricularia
AAAATAAAAACCGACTTCGAAAAATTAAATGCAACAAATATAAAAATACACTAAAAAGGTATAAAATAATTATTATCTTATTTAGTTACAACTAAACGACGAAATATTAACACGAAATTACTTTTTAAAGTCGGTGCCAAACAAACTATACCTATAAGCGAGCGTACCCGCCAAACGCTACTAAGTAAGATCCGTCGAGTGCGATTCATAAAAGGTATATGTTTGGCACCAACTTCAAAAAGTAATTTCGTGTTAATATTTCGTCGTTTAGTTGTAACTAAATAAGATAATAATTATTTTATACCTTTTAGTGTATTTTTATTTGTTGCATTTAATTTTTTGAAGTCGGTTTTTATTTTTTTCTTAAAAATTTTATTTTCTCTTTTTAGTGATGTTATTAATAGTGATTATATCATCAGAACTTGACCAAATTAATATGACACCATCCCTAAGACACCCCCTTTCGGATAAAAAAAGAACCATCGAAATCGGTTCATAAACAAAGAGGTTAGGTCTAAACAAACCTAATAAAACCTAATAAAAAAGGTCTAATACCTATGAAAAAATTCGAAAAAAAAATGGGACCAATCGGAAGCTAGACTGGACCCAATGCAAAAAAAAATTTTCAAAATCGGTTGACAATTGGCGGAGATATGAGGTAACATAGGCACAAAAAAAAAAAAAAAAAAAAAAATTCAATCGAATAGAGAACCTCCTCCTTTTTTGAAGTCGGTTAAAAATATCTCAAAACAACACCAGTTTCAAAATAAAAGGTCCATCTATATACAGTGGTTTTTAATAAAAAGTTTCAACAAAAATTTTCTCCACAAAAGCTTCAATCCATTGTTTAGTTGAGAAAATAAATAAATAAATTTAAGCCTACCTTAAAATAATAGAGGATTCTGCTTTCTCTTAAACCTCTTGAAGAAGGCAAAAATATCGACGAGATGAGGAAGACATTTCATTTTCAGGAAACGTTGGAACAATCTCGAATCTGGCAAAATCAATTTTAAACACTTTATTAAAATTAATCCTTTTCTATTTTACAAATACATTTAAACATTTTCTTAAAAGGAATTAAAATATTTGCAAAACCTCCTGTGTAAAGTGCTTTAGAATAATTTTTACAAGATAATAAAAAAATTCCTTGATAATAATGAACAGGTGTCAGATTTCAGCCATTAGTTACGGTCAAATAATGTATGACATGGGATCGTTTAATAAATTAGTCTCTAGTGCAGCTATGTCCAACATGCGGCCCCCGGGGAGATTTTATGCGGCCCTTTTCAAGTCTGCAGCTACCTAGTATATATATAGTGTGTGTGCATTTTCTTAATAATAATATATCGTATTCTATTTCCTGTTAGTAGATTTAGCGAGTATAAAGAGAGTTCTCTGGTTCATATTTGGATGCTGTGGCTTCTCCAGTTATTTCTCCAATAATAAATAAATAAATAAATGAGCCCGTTCCCAGGCACAGAGGGCGGGTGCATTAGAGACTGGCTGGGTGGCTAATCAGCCCCTATGGGAGAAATCTGCCCAGAAAAAGCCCCAAACTGTTCATTGAGATATCCAAGGGTAGGAAGACCAGTCCAGAATTCTCAGTAAAATTGATCCCTGATTTAGAAATTTTATTCCCCGTATCATTAAGATATTTAAAATTTGCATTATATATTAATTGTCAATCATTGAATCAATCTGGTATAAAACTCACAGAGATTAAAAAGACAAGTTACATGATATAATAAATAAACTACATAATATGTTTATTTGAATAATTTACTTTTTATTTTATTCATTTTTCAGTACATACCTACCTACTGCCCTAGATGGTATTTTATCAAAAATAATTTAAACTGCAAGTAAGACAAAAATACTTTAATTTAATGACTAGTATGGACCCCAAAATGTAATAGATAAAATTAATTTTTAAGAAAAAAATAAAAACCGACTTCAAAAAATTAAATGCAACAAATAAAATACACTAAAAGGTATAAAATAATTATTATCTTATTTAGTTACAACTAAACGACGAAATATTAACATGAAATTACTTTTTGAAGTCGGTGCCAAACAAATCTATAATTTATAAGCGAGCGTACCCGCCAAACGTACTAAGTAAGATCCGTCGAGTGCGATTCATAAAAGGTATATGTTTGGCACCGACTTCAAAAAGTAATTTCATGTTAATATTTCGTCGTTTAGTTGTAACTAAATAAGATAATAATTATTTTATACCTTTTAGTGTATTTTATTTGTTGCATTGAATTTTTTGAAGTCGGTTTTTATTTTTTCTTAAAAATTAATTTTATTTTTTCTCTTTTAGTGATGTTATTAATAGTGATCATATCATCAGAACTTGACCAAATTAATATGACACCATCCCTAAGACACCCCCTTTCGGATAAAAAAAGAACCCTCGAAATCAGTTCACAAACAAAGAGGTTAGGTTTTTTTTTTTTTTTTTTTAATGCAAACGAATGCAAGAAGGGGTGCACCAGTAAAGATGTAGCTCCTATGGATCTCGAAAAGACCCTTGCATTACCGAAGAGAAGGAAAGTTGATTAAGTGAGAGGGTGTAGACGTAGGTGTCTATGCACCCTGGTTTTGAAGGTTTGAAGATCATAGGTGCTGGGAAAGATAGAGGCTGGGAGAGAGTTCCAGTTCCTTGAAGTCATGGGGATATATGAATTCGCGAATGAAGTGGTCCGGCACTTTTCTAATTTGACCGCGAAAGAGTGTTGGGAGTCGGCAAAACGTGTGCTGCGTGCAAAGCATGCTTTGGGGGGAATTATTGATTTTATCTCATCAGAGCACCGCCGGAGCAGTATCTATAGAAAAGGAAAGGGCGGAGACATCTCTTCGATGAGCCAGCGTGAGTCGAGGGGAGTCGGTGGTAGAATCGTCAATTAGCCTGACGGCTCGTTTCTGAATTGCATCAAGGGTAGCAAGAGAATATTTTGAGGCTCCTCTCCACAGATGAGAGCCGTCTGGGCATAGGGGCGGATTTGGGCCTTGTAGATGGTGAGAAGGGGGTTTGTAAAATCGCTTGGACCTGAATAAGTTAGCTTTCAATCTTCCTTGCTGCAGATTTCGCCACAGAGGAGATGTGTTCATTCCAAGACAGGTCAGATGCGACAGAGACGCCCAACATGGATAGGCTGTCACACATTTTTCAGGTATTCGAATCGAAGTTAATATCAGGGAAATCTCTATTTTCGCGCCTAGAAATTAGACAACATTGAGTCTTATTTGAATTAAAGTTAACTAAATTTACATTCTGACGATCTGCTCCGTCCAGGTCCGAGCAGACCGCACATCCACGTCTCCAGCAGAAATCCATCGCCAGACCGTCCGCCCACAACGCCGCCCCGCCGCCCGACCACCGCCAACACGAAGAGTGTGGAGGAGATTACAGAGCCTTGGGGAACACCAGAGTTTGTGGAGAACGATTCAGAAGATGTTCCATCCACCACAACTTTTATACTTCGGTTTGTCAGAAAGCTAAATCCATTTTATAGTGTTGGTGTGAATCCAAAGGCTGGTAGTTTGGCAAGAAGATTTTGTGCCAAACCTTGGTCAAAGCTTGGAGATATCAAGGGCTAGCGAGGGTTTCTTTTTCCGGCTCTAGAGTATTGTTCAAGGTGTGGGTGACATAGGTTAAGATGTCGCCTGTGGAACGATTTTATTCCTTGAATCCATATTGCCTATCGTGAATTAATTTATTGTTTTCTAAGTGATGAAGGACGTGTTGGTTTATGACTAATTCCATTAATTTGGAAAGAACAGAGGTTATCGAGATAGTCTGTAATAGAGGATTTGTGATGTGTCTCCTTTTTAGGAATAGGTGTGGCTCTGGCTATTTTCCAGCTTTTGGGGAATATGCCCGACTCGTAAGAGAGTTGGAATAGCTTGGATAAGATAGGGGCAAGTTCAGGGGCGCATTTTAATGAGAATTGGTGGATATCCGGGTTTGGGTGGCGGATTTGGAATTTAATTTATTAATGGCTTTATGATTATTTGGGGCCTGAAAATTATTTTGCCCATGAGGTTGGTTTGGGGTATAAGTGGGCGGGTTAAGCCCTTTGTCATCTAAAGTGGAGTTAGTTGCGAAATAGGGGATGCTGGTGGATCTGGCTTTTTCTAGCGGGGGGTCGTGGCTACTGAACCATTTGGGTGAAAGAGGGGCGGAAGTGAGGGGGACGCGAAATTTCTATTTATTGCCTGTAACGAGAAAAAGGCCCGTTTTCCATTGGGGCAAGATGCGACGGTCAGCTATCCTCAGTCGAATGATTTCTTTGCCTCAGAGATGATTTTTTTGCATGAGCTTCGCGATTCTGGTAAATGCAACTCGGTCACATTCTAGCTGTGAAAGTTGCCATTTCTGAAAAGATTTGTTTTTTTCACGGACGGAATTTGCGCATTGTCTACCAAACCAAGGCTTAGAATCCTTGTTCCCTTTAATCAATTTTGAGGGGATATAGGTTTCTAAGCCTATTTGAATTGCCTCGTTAAGGGCGTCTGCGAATTCTGAAGCGTTTTTATTCTGATGCAGAGTTCATTCCACTGGTAAGTGGCAAAAAAGCTACGCATGTCATTCCAATTAATGTTATCGTTATCGACTAGCCATATTTTTCTGGGGTTGGAGTGGGGTGACGGGGGTTTTGGTAAATTGGCGGAGGTTTTAATTTTTATCAGATTGTGGTCAGATTTACCTTTAAAGAAGGGAGCTGAAATTTTTGCTTCATAGGACGAAGGGTGGGGAAGTGATGAAAAGATCGAGAAGATTGGATTTTTCATTGGCTTTGAATTGGGATTCTTGTGGGGCCGTTAATAATTTGTGTGAGGCCACACGCCGTTGAGAAGATTTCAGCGTCGGAGCCTGCGGGGGAATTATGGCCAGAAAATTTTAGCCAATTTTTGTTGTGGACGTTAAAGTCACTGGTAGGAAAGATATTTCAGAAGTTGGAAATTCTTTCAGGATATTGCAATGGCACTTCAAGGAGGTAGTCAAAAAATTGTTTGTATCTGGGGTCTTTGGGGGGCAAATATATTATGCAGAAGAATTTAGTTGAATGGCCTAACGATTTTTGATCCATATGGCAATTCAATTCATTGGATTCTCAGATTAGTTAAACGCCTACTAGGGATGTCCTTTCTAATATAACAGCAGACTCCTCCTTTTTTTTCGAAATTTTGAATGGTGTATAGTTTTCGAATTGGTAGTCACGACCGTTAGATTTATTCGCGTCAATTATAGTTTCGGATAGGCCTAAAAGAGCAGGTTTTTCATGTTCGAGATGTTGAAATACGTCGTAAATTCGAATTGCGAGATAGACCGCGAATGTTGCAGAAATTGATTTTAATTGATGTCATTAGTAAGGAGAGTTTGAGGTGGAAATGAAAAGGGTGACAAGAAAAGTAAAGATAAGAGAGCCGGTAAACCAATTAAACCTTGAACTTGGATATATTTTTGAAAATATTCAATATCAGTGAGCTCTAGAAATTGGACAGTGGTTTTCCACCGAAGGATTTTGAAAAGAGCAATCTACCACTTGATTTATTGTTAGTAGGAAATTATGAGCTATTTAATAAATTGCTAGGATTTGAGTCTTAAATTAATTAAAATTAGTTGATGTTGTTAGTGGGGAGAAGAATTATTTGTTATTATTTTAAATACTAGATTTTAACTAAAACAAACTAACCTAATAAAAAGTTCAATACCTATGAAAAAAATACGAAAAAAATGGGACCTAATCGGAAGCTAAACTGGACCCAATGCAAAAAAAATTTTCAAAATCGGTTGAGAATTGGCGGAGATATGAGGTAACATAGGCACAAAAAAAAAAAAATTCAGTCGAATAGAGAACCTCCTCCTTTTTTGAAGTCGGTTAAAAAGAAATAACAAATATTCAAAACATCAAAACGGATCTTCTTTTAAATCTAGAAGACGAACTAAAAAATATTAAATTTAACAATATAGAACAAATACAAAACCATTACGATATTCTTCGAATCAAATCTAAAAAAATTACAAGACAAAGCTGAAGAAATACGTCAAAAAGATTCCAAATTATCTGAAAATACAAAAAATTTAATAAAACAAAGGAATAAATTAAAAAACAAAGAGAAATACTCCAAAAGACAAAAATTGAACATAACATGTTTTGTAAACTATGTTCACAAATTCCATATTAAAAAAGTGATTTTAAATAATTATAATGATAACATAATAAAAAATGTTTATAGAACCATACAATTCTATTAAAAGAATAAAAAGAAATGTCGTTGGGAAATTCAATGATTCCCTCGCTCTTGAAGATGAAAAATAAAAACAACGATATAAACCGAAACCAAATAAGAGAAATGGCAACAAAATTTTATAAAAAACTATACAGTAGAGTAAATGAAGAAGGAATAAACTTTAAACAAATATAACGAAGACATACCTGTCATTTTAGAAAGTGAAATTGAAAATGTGATAAAGGATTTAAAACCAGGAAAAGCTTCAGGGATAGATGGTATTAAAAAAGGAAGTATTGAAACTTTCAGTTGATCTAATAAAAAAACCTTTAACATCATTATTTAATAATATAATCAAAAGTAAAATTATACCTACTCAGTGGAGAACTTCAAATATAATGATCTTATTTAAAAAAGGTGATCCAAAAGACATTAATAATTACAGGCCAATAACAAACACTAACATCAAATATCGGAAAATTATTCATGAAAATACTTAAAACAACAGACTTGAACAAATTCTTACAAATACACAGTCAGAAGATCAAGCTGATTTAGAAAAAGCTATCGGCTCCTGCGACCACCTACACACACACACAATTAATCAAATAATAGAAAACGTTAAATTTGAATATAAAATTGAAATTTACTTTTAGCGTTTGTTCTAACTATGAAAATTTCTCTGATTCGGTATACCAAGATTGCATCTTAATGCGTTATGTTCTCCCAGGTGTGTTGACCCTGGCTATGATAGATATTATTAAAAACATTTATAAGATGTCGAAAGGAAGAATTGTTTTGGAGGAGTCAGGACCTTTTTTTCTGTAGCAGGAGTAGTAGAGACAAGGTGATCCATTATTTCCAACATTATTTAATTGTGCGTTAGAGGAAATATTCTTATCAACTTAATTGGGAAAAAAGGGTTTAAGAATAAATGGAAAAAATATTTAAAATAACTTGAGGTTTGCAGATGATAGTAGTTATAATAGGGATATCAAAGTTCAGAAATAAAAGAAATGATAAACGAATTGAACTACGAAAGTAAAAAGATAGGTTTAAAAATAAATAATAAAATCAATGATAATAACTAATTGTGAAGAGGAGAATATAAAATATGAAAATAACGAACCGCCCATCTTATGCAAACAAGAGACAATATACTTGGGACAAAAAAATAAGTTTCAAAAAATCAAGAACCACCGAAGAAATAAATAGGAGAATAGGTTTATCCTTTCAAAAAAATTAGAAACAACACAGAGGGATAAGGGATTAGAAATATCTTTAGGAATAAGAAGAAAAGATAAGCAAAAAATAGTTGAAATCTATAAAAACAAAATGGAAAATATAAACATCGCTATAAGGAAAAATGAAATGGAGATGGGCGGGCGGGACACATTGCGAGGATGGGAAATGAAAGATGGACAAAAATCACCACTGAATGGTGCCCGTTGAATAAAACTAGGACCGAGGAAGACCGCCGAATAGATGGTCAAATGAACTGGACAGGACAGTCGGAAGAGACTGGATGAGGACTGCGAGGAATAGAAAAGTATGGAACATATTGGGAGAGGCCCATGCCCTAAGGGGCCTAGTTCCATCATAATTTGTACAATTGTAAATATAATATAAGTATAAATATATTGTAATTTATTGTGTATTGCTTGATTAAATATAATTTAAATGTAAAATTGAACTAAATAAAGGCTATAATAATAATAATAATAATAATGGACTAGGACAAATTAAACTTTAAATAAATATTTGGTGGATTTTATTATCGAAGAATTTTAAATTATTCTCAATAATAACTTGAATTTGAGCTCAAAGTTTAGCTTTTTTTGGATGCCAACTTTTTTATTTTTTATTTTCAAATTTTCTGATTCAGTTATTTTTAGTTTCTTTTTTTCGACGTTCAAAAATTGAAAACAACATTAAAAGATAAAAGTATAATTTCTAATGAAAATATAAAATATTATCGCAGTTATCATTGCGAGAAAACAAAAAGAAAATGAGTCATTGTCTTACATATATTAATAAAAAATAAATTATTATTCCTGTCCTAGTATTCAGAATTATTCTCTGTTGAAAATATACAAGTTAAAAAATAACAGTTTAATGACAAGTTTCATGATTGAAATAAAATCTAAGATGTCTCAATTAAATTCCCGGTTTGGAGGCCACCCTGTTTTTTTATCCTAAAATTGGTGGTTGAGTTGTATAAAATACTTACTAAGATTTTTTTGGAACTTGAGGGATGAAATAGAAAACCCATAAGTACTATTACTTTTGGAGAAAAAAAATATGAAATTGAATCATCTTGAATGTAAAAAAAACTCAACTATCCTAGCAAGGCTCAAGTTATTTAAAAAATTGGCCCATTTAGTCAAGATGGTAGAAAACTTTCTCCAAAAGTATATTACTATGGTTTTATTTTGAATTCTGGTCAATAGCAAGCAGGGTTATTCAGTTATTCCGTAACAAAAATTAGAATAATAAAATATGGAAATTTGTAGCCACAGCATCTCATAATTTAGGGCAGGGTTTGCGATTATCACCATTTTCAAGAAAAAATGCCTATAACCCGAAAACTAGTACTTTTATTTAAAAAAATTTCATTTTCTGTACCGTCATAAACTGGCCTATCTCATCCTGTTTTCTCGGTTTATCGTTGTGATAAGGGACACCCCGTATAATTAAATATAAAACATAAAAGTGTTCATAGAATAAAAGTAAAACTTTTGCGCAACTCAATGGATGTCAAATAATGCCATACAAAAATGTCGTTTTTTTCTTGTATTCACAAAAAACAAAATCTAAATAATATATGTGTTTGTAAATATTGAAATAATTACAAAATTAAATTGTACGTTTTTTGTTGAACGACGCACCAGCCATGTGTACCATATATTTACACGAACCATTTCAAGGTATTTTCGACCCCCCCATAACTCAAAAACTATTAGAGCTACACAGTTGAAATTTTGCATGTCTAATAAGGCCCACTAGATCACCTAGAATCCCAAATTTCATGAATAAATCTATTATAGTTCTTGAGTTATTAAGCTCTGAAAAGTGCCATTTTTAACACTGACTCACTGACTGACATATCAAAAACCTAAAGTACTTCCGCTGATCCTAGAATGCTAAAATTTAGCATACTGGTAAAGTTTGGGCTACAATTAAATGAAAAAATCGAAAAACTGAAACTTTCCCTTTTTCAGGACCTAAAATGAAGGGGTGAAATTTATTATAGACTTAATTAACATATAGTGAAAATACAATCAAGCTAGAATGCTGAATTTTAGCATACTGGTAAAGCTTGGAACATTAATAAATATAGAATAATATATATATACCAGGTGTATAACCTTAAATCCGCTGTTTGCTCATCGATGGCGCTAGTGCTCGTATTGAACTACCATGGACACGCCATACATTTTATTTCATGAGTTTAACGTCTGACAACATTAATCAGTGATCATTGTTAACAATTTCATAACACAAAGTCTGTTTTTCCTTGGGTAATCATGTCCAGTTTTGTGCCAGAAAAAGAGCATATGCGGGAAGCTCTGCTTTTCTGCTTCAGTTTGAAGAAATCTGCTGCCGAATCGCATCGAATGCTTGTGGAGGCCTATGGCGACAGTGCTTTATCGGAAACGACCTGCAGGGATTGGTTTCGGCGGTTCAAAGATGGCAATTTTGACCTGTGGGACAAGAAGCGTGAAAATCGGCCCAAGAAGGTTGAGGACCATCAATTGCAGGCTCTTTTGGACGAGGACGATACGCAATCGCAGAAAATGCTTGCCGAGCAATTGGGTGTTACTCAACCAGCCATTTCTAAGCGGCTACGTGCTATGGGAAAGGTTCAAAAGATCGGAAAATGGGTGCCGCATGAATTGAACGACAGGCAGATGGAGCGACGCCAAAACACATGCGAAATCTTGCTTGCCAGACAAAAAAGAAAGTCGTTCCTGCATCGGATTGTGACAGGCGATGAAAAGTGGGTATATTTCGAAAACCCTAAACGCAAAAAATCATGGGTTGACCCCGGCCAACCATCAACATCTTTCTCAAGACCAAATCGCTTCGGACGGAAGACGATGCTGTGCGTTTGGTGGGATCAGCAGGGAATCGTTTACTATGAGACGTTGAAACCTGGTGAATCTGTCAACGCCGACCGCTACCACCAACAACTGATCAAATTGCACCGTGCTCTGCGTGAAAAAAGACCGTATTATCAACAAAGACATGAAAAGCTGATTTTTCTCCACGACAACGCACCATCGCACACGTCAAAAATGGTCCAAAACTACATGGAGACACTCAACTGGGAGCTGCTACCCCATCCCGCTTATTCACCAGACTTGGCCCCTTCAGACTACCACCTGTTTTCGTCAATGGGCCACGCGCTCGCTGAGCAGCACTTCGATTCATACGAAGACGTCCGAAAATGGCTTGATGAGTGGTTTGCCTCAAAAGAGAAGGGATTTTTTTGGCGTGGTATCCACAAATTGCCCGAGAGATGGGAGAAATGTGTAGCTAGCGAGGGCAAGTACTTTGAATAAATTTGATTTTGCTTTCTATGAAAAAACCATGTGTTTTTTGACTAAAAAACAGCGGATTTAAGGTTATACACCTAGTATATA
>JALMQS010000136.1:3454173-3502892 GCA_024734495.1 Forficula auricularia
GGGGGCAGAATGGGATGGTAGGAGTGGGCATTATTATGAATAAAAAATAGGGCAAAGGGTAAAGTATTATCTACAGGTAAGCGAAAGGGATTGGTATGATCACAGTGGATTCGAAACCGAAAGATACTGTGATAATTCAGATATACATGCCTACTACATCATATAAGGACCAAGATATAGAAGAAATGTACGAACAAATTGAAAACCTGATGAAGCGCGTTAAAAGGGGATGAAAATTTAATAATTATGGGGGATTGGAACGCAAGAGTAGGAAAAGGCAAAGAAGGAAAAGTGGTGGGCGAACACGGTCTAGGAAATAGGAATGAAAGGGGCGAAAGATTAATTGAATTTTGCAGTAAGCACAGTCTAGTAGTAGCAAACACACTCTTCCAACACCATCCAAGAAGGATCTACACGTGGAAAATGCCAAAAGACAAGGCGAGATCTCAAATAGATTACATATTAGTCAAACAAAGATTCAGAAATCAAGTAAAGGACTGTAAAAGCTATCCTGGGGCTGATATATCTAGTGATCACAATCTAATTGCGATGAAATGCCAACTAAAATTTAAAAAACTAATAAAAAAGGGGGGGTCGCGAAAAAACTGGGATATATCTAAATTAAAAAATAAGGAAACCCAAAAACTCTTCGAAAACGTAATGAATAAGAAACTGGAAGAAAAAACACCCACAAATAATAAAGAAGAAGAAATCGAACAAGAATGGAATGATATGAAATCAAGCCTGACCGAAACAGCCAACGAAGTCCTTCAATCAAAGAAAAACGAAATTAAAAAGCCATGGGTAACAGACGAAATACTGCAACTGATTGACGAACGAAGAAAATTTAAGAACAGAAAAGACGAAGAAGGGAAAGAAACATATAAAAAATTAAGATGGAAAGTTATAAGAGAATGTAGAAAAGCAAAAGAAAAAATGATTCAAGAAAAATGTAAAGAAGTCAACGAAAATCTAGTATTGGGAAAAGTTGATGTAGCCTATAGGGCAATAAAAAGAAATTTTCAAGAAGACAAGCCAAAAAGCAAGAACATAAGAGATAAAGGAGGCCACATTATTCTAAACGAAAACGAACAGGCAAATAGATGGAAGGAACACCTAGAAGAACTCTATGGAGAAGAAAAAACAATGAACCCAATAGAAGAAGAAGAATCTGTGGACGAAAAACGAATTAGGAGACCCCATACTCAGGTCAGAATTCGAGACAGCTTTGAAGGAACTAAAAAATAATAGAGCACCCGGAATAGACAATATACAAGCTGAAATCCTAAAGAACTCTGGAGAAAAGGCACGTGACAAACTTTTTGAACTAATTAGCAAAATCTATAAATTGGGAATCATCCCAAAAGATTTCCAAAAAAACAAAATAGTCACACTTCCCAAAAAGACAGGCGCGGATAAATGTGAAAATTTCAGGACCATTAGCCTAACCTCACATGCCTCCAAAATCCTAACCAAAATAATCCAAAGAAGAATAGAACAAAGAGTTGAAGAAAATCTGGGGGAAGACCAGTTCGGCTTTAGAAGAAACAGAGGCACCCGAGAAGCAATTCTCTCTTAGACTAATAATAGAAAGGGCTTTTATCAGGGAAGAATCTGTCTACATCGGATTCATAGACCTAGAAAAAGCATTCGATAACGTCAATTGGGAAATTATGTTTAAAATATTAAAACAGGCGGGAATAAAATTCAGGAGAGAAGACTAATCTACAATCTATATCAAAACCAGACGGCAATTATAAATATTGGAGATGAGCAAAGAGAAGCCAAAATAAAAAAGGTGTAAGACAAGGATGTGTGCTGTCACCCATGATTTTCAACTTATACATAGAAGAAGCGATTAAAGAATTCAAAGACAAAATTGATACAGGTATCGAAATCCAAGGTCAAAAGATCGCTATGTTAAGATTTGCCGATGACATTGCCCTTCTAGGAAGCAATAAAAAAGAATTAGAGGACGCCTTGAATGGAATTAACCAAATCCTAATAGAAGAAATCAAAATGAAAATAAACAAGAATAAAACCAAGGTCCTAGTATGTACAAAAAAAGAACAAACGAGACAGGAATGCATCAAAATTAACCAAGAAAACCTAGAAGGAGTTAAGGAATTCCGCTACCTAGGAAGTAAAATAACATGGGATGGGAGGAGCGAAAACGAAATTAAATCAAGAATTGCCCAAGCAAAAATGGGGTTTAATTCAAAACAAAAACTACTATGCTCCTCCTCAATCAGCTTAGAAAACAGGAAGTTGCTATTGAAGACATATGTATGGAGCATAGCCATGTACGGGTGTGAAACCTGGACAATTAGAAAAGCGGAGAGAAAGAGATTGGAGGCTTTCGAAATGTGGTGCTACAGAAGAATGATGAATATCAAATGGATGGATAAAATTACAAATGAAGAAGTTCTTGGAAGAATCGGAGAAAGAAGAACCTTGTGGAAGAGTCTGAAGAAGAGAAGAGGTCAGATGATGGGGCACACACTGAGACATGGGGGACTGCTTAGGGATATCTTGGAGGGGAGGTGGGAAAGAAAAGGGGAAGGGGAAGACCCAGATTAGAATATTTCAACCAAATAATTGGGGATATGGGATGCCAGACATTTAGAGAGGTCAAACAGCTGGCGGGGGACAGAGTCGAGTGGAGACGGATTGTTGCATCAAACCAGTCTTAGGACTGTATACTCGATGATGATGATGATGATGATTGTGATTATGTTCTAGAAAACCCCAAATCCTTGTCTCCTTGTACTAGATTGATAAAACATAGACTTTTATAGTTTAGTGTCGTAGCATATAAATTATTGAAATAATAAATATTTTAGAAAAATGAAAATATATGAGAAGAAGCAGAATTTTTAAATATTCCAAACTTCGATTATTTTTTTCATCTTATATATTTGAGCTTATAATTTTGCAGTGGATTTTTTTTAAAAAAAGCTTCACGTATTGTAAAAATGTATATTCTTATTTCGAAAAAGGGAATATATATATATATCTACATATAAATCTCAATGTTTTAATGAAGTTTATGATTTTATGTCGGGCTACACTCATTGCAGTGCTGGGCTTCATGCGGCCCGCGGGCCACGTGTTGGACAGCCTGATATAGTATGTCAGGATGTCTATAAATGTTTCTTACCTGATTTTTTCTTTATATCTAACATTTTCTCTAAATTGTTAGTCTGAAATTCATACTCGTTTTCAAATCTTCGTCTCATAGATTCTTTTTTATTAACCTTGAAAAATAAAAATGTAAAAATTATTATTTAGTAAATTATAATTAAGAGGTAAAATTTTAAAATTCTGAAAATTTAAAACTTTAAATAATCTCAAAAGGCCGATAATCTAAGCTGTTACAGCTAATTTTTTCTGCGCGTCAGAAAAGGGATCACAGCACTCAGGGATCGAACTCAACCTCCAATCTAGCTTTCCGGGGTAGAATGGAGTTTGAGCGTTCAACTTTTAAAAATGTTAAAATCTTAAGTCTTAAATTATAATTTATATAATTTTTATCCAAAGTGATATTAATTTTTCAAATAATACCATCTTTCTTTAATCAGTAAAAAACTAACTTTCTCAAAATCTTATTATTATTTAAAATTTCTATACAGTGGACTCCCGTGCAACGCGGGGGATACGTTCCGCCTAATAGGAAATCGCTGCCACGGGACATATGGTACATTATCAGACCAATTTTTCCTGTAACTCTCAAGCACGTTCACCTTGCTTGTCTTCGGTGATGGCCCAATTCAAATTTTTCCTTCTACTTTGGAACCATATACATGTGCATCAGTGCCGTGCCGTCCATGAATGCTGTGGATGCGCTTCTGCATCTTCAACATTTCAAACATTTAGAGTATTTTCATAAATATCGACTTCAAATTTTCAGGAGGATCTTTAAGAGACCAACGCTTACTTTCGAAAAGCTTCACAACGATTAAAGTATGTACATTCAATCGTTGTTTGTTAATCCTTTCTTTTTCAGGCAGTTTAAAAAACTTCCAGGTGCCACACTCTCAAAACAATGGGTATAAAACTATGATTTGCTCCGCAAATTTCTTGAACACTGCCCGTAAAACAGACCTGAGCGATTGATAAAAAAGCTTGTTTGATTTAATAGCCAGGGTCAACATCAAATTTCAATGGCTTTTGAATACCTTTTCAAGGATTTCGATGCCATTGTCTATCTCTCTGTTATTTAAATTTTGTTGTTCCGAAATATTTAAAGTGATGTTTGAATTTAGAAAATTTTTAAAATTTTTAAAATTAGTTTTATTGAAGTTATATTTATGAGTTTCCTGGTTTTCTTCGAAATCAATAGATTTTGTATTATTTAGTTTAATATTATTATTAAATTCGTGGTCAAACTTCAGTGAATTTGAAGTTTGAGCTTTTTTATTATATTATTTTATTTTTAATTTTTTTTATCTCTTTGAATATTTCAAGGAATAACTATTTTATAAAAGCAATCATTTATTAAATAATAAGTTTATATTTACTTCATTAACTGAAAATAATTCATTTTAAAGAGTATATTTACTTTAAATTTGATATTTTTTATACATAGGTTTAAAAGTTCAATAATAAAAGCATCGCTTTTATTACCAAATCGCTTTAAAATATTTGAATTTATAAACGACTTTGTTTATTTTAATAAAGAAAAAATATATCTTATTTCGCTTCAAGGTCAAAATATATGTCGACAGTTGCTTACACTCACACAAGCCAGTAACCCTATCACCGACTTGAACAGAAAGATTGATTCTTATTGGTTGAAAGATTAACCCTCTACCAATCACAGTTGAGATAACATAACTCGCTTTCCCATTCCTTTTTCTAACCGTTCGGTCTCTCGCTAGAGAGCCTTCTCACTCTTGATCATGTTCTCGAACTAGCTGGTTCGGCATTATAGGAGCAAGCCCTACTTGGGGGTCTGTCTCCTCGCCGAAGCCATTTTCTTGTTCATATCACCGAACTGGTCGGTTGATCTTTTGGGAGCAAGCCCTATTTGGAGGGCAGTCTCTCTAGAAGCCATTTTTTACTTGTTCCAAGTTTTATTTTATATGTGTTTAAAGGCCATTTGTATTGGTTCTTTTTATATTTAATTGTGGATTTCCGTAAAATAGCCATCGGCTTTTAAAAAGTGGGCTGTAAATCTTTACGAAGTTGGAAATACCCTAATATACTTTTGTTGGCCCTGGAAATAATTTTATTCCCTGAGCTCAACTGGAACAGGCTTCATCAGACTATATTGTCACCTTTCACAAGACGTTTCATTCCAAACTTGGATAAACTGTAATTCTTGTATATTTTTCTTTATTTAACAAGAAAAATAATTAACTTCATTACTACCGACGCCATCTTGATCTGTGACGTATGCTCAAGGACAAGGGAAGCCAGGGGAATTTCTTACCCCTCTCCTGCCATCACTCTCTTCAAAACATCTCTGCTGTGATCATACCTTAAACCACCTGTTCTGTCGAGATCATCTAGATATTGGCTTTTGTGATGAAGAAGCATCTGTATTGAATTGATATCTGTTTACCAATTTACCTCAATAATTGACAGAGGAAATTTATTCATCTTATTTTTAAGATAAGTACTGATTATAATATATGTATTAAAACAATTATTATTTAATTCTAATTGCACTCTTTGTTATAAAGAATTTATAATACTTTACTCATTATTGTTTAAATAATAAATACTCTTTGTTAATTAAAATATAATTTCATTATTTTAATTAAAAAATTATTAATCATTATTTTCTGAATTTAACTTTCCACAAAATATTCCTTACATTTATTTTTTAATAATAATCTATGAAAGTTTTTTGCTAATATATCTTTTAACTATTCGAATCTGCAATCAAGTACCTTTTTAGTACCGGACAGGGTTATAAAAACACGTCTATGGTAACGAATCCCTCAATCTTGGATATTCGTGTTTTCCCAAGGTAGACCGATAATTAAGGAATACGCGTTCGCATTTATTTTATACCGCTTATGTAGGGATTAGCCGTTCGTCCGTGAATCCGTATAAACTTAGTCATCAATTGAGGTCTCCCTAACATACTGGCAACACGTGACAGGACAAAACATACTGTCGATCGTTTTGACAAGACAAACTTTTGTTTAACAAAAAGCTTTCATTATTTAGCAAATTTTTATATTTTGCAAACGTTTTATTTAATAAAACAAACTTTAAGTTGAACATTTTTACTGTTGTTAGTAAACAAACATTGACAGCTGCCAAAGTGTCATTTTATATTTTGACAGCTGGAATGTAAACAAACATTAAGTTTGAATCATTCTTTAAATGTAAAGAGTTTTCATCAAACGCAATATTTATATTTATTTATTTTGTGGAACGTTCATTCAGTGGCGACCATTTGTGACTCGATACGATAATTAATTCAATAATTAATCAAAATTTTTTATATAAACATTTATTTAAGTTATATAACAATTTTATATAATCAAATCAGATTAATCAATTTAGTATTAATCAACCAAACCATTTATTATTTTAACAAATATTAAACTTGTTTATTATAATTTATATTAAAATAAATAAATTTTAATAATTTAATTATATAAAAATGACTCAAAAGCAAGTCAAATACATTACTGGCATTTGGGCCTTAGCCAAAGACAGAAGTAATGATTATCTAATTTTTATAAATGATATGGAATCTATTACTGTAACTTCAGGCAACAGATGCCTAGAAGATTTAAAATCTATTATTGAAGAAGTTGAGAACTGTAGGCGTTACATTTATCAACATGGCTTACAGGAAGTTCAACCAATTGATCTCATGTTGCCGGAAATATCCTCAACATTTAGTCAGCTTAAAACGCTAGAACTCAATGTTATGAATGCTTTAGACAAACTGCAGACTGTTAGTAAGTCAACTGACTCACAAAGCAGTTCTGAAAATTCTAACATAAGCAGCTTACAAATAAATCTTCCTAAAATTAACTTAGAAAAGTTTAATGGTTTATATACTAGATATCCAGCTTTTTTACATCAGTTTAATGCCTCCATAGGTGAAAATGCACAGCTTTCTCCCTGTCAAAAATTAATTTATTTAAAAAGTTTCTTAGGTGATGAACCTCTAAATCACATTCGACATTTAGAAGTTACTAATGACAATTATCAAATTGCACTTGATTTGATTCATAGCAAGTACTACAAGTACCGAAAGATTGTTTTCGACTTGTTAGATGAACTATTCGATTTAAAAGTGATTACTTCACCAAATGCTAAAATGTATCACCATTTAACCACAACTGTCAAGCAAATTGTTTTGCAATTAAATAATTTAAAAATAGAGACAGATCAGTGGAACATTATTTTAGTCAAGTTAGTGTCTTCCAAATTGGATCCTAAGGCACAACAGGATTGGTATTTAACTTTAGATAATGATCAAATACCAATTTTAGACTCTTTATTAGAATTTATAGAAAAGCGTGCAGATTCTTATCTGGAATCACACGCACAAACCGTTAATAAAAATAAAACTTTTACCAAAAATAACTTTAATGCCAAGACTTTAAATTTGCAAGCTAAAGAGCCTGATAATAGCTGCATAGCTTGTAAAGCCCAACATTGGGTGGGTAGATGTCCCAAATTTCTCGCATTAAAGCCATATGAAAGGTTTGTTTTAATAAGAAACAATAAATTATGTTTAAAATGCTTTTCTTCACAACATTCCGTTTCGGTTTGTGGACGAAGCAACTGCAACCAATGTTCACGTACTCATTCCGCCCTTTTGCATTTTTCTAGTACCAAAACGGATGGCTCACACAAGGACTCGGAGAGTGGTTCAGTCAAACAGAAACAAAAGTCGGAGGTCAAGAATGCTACTAATTCGGACACTTCTACTGAAAAGAAAGGACAAGTCTCACATGTTCGAGTCTGTGGTTCCACAACCTTATTGAGCAGAGCCCAAATCAAAGCCTTTGATTACCAAGGTCAACAGGTATGCGTCAATGCCTTTATTGACGCCGGTAGTGAAATTTCTCTTATTTCCGAAACCGCAGTTAAACTATTGGGTTTGAAAAGCTCACCCACACTGCTTTCAGTTAGGGGTTTGAACGACCAGCATCTTGCCACAGCTAGTCAATTTGTTAATTTAACTTTTAATTCTGTAGTTGACAACTCTTTAGAATTTAATGCCGATTTTTACGTTGTTAAAGATTTGAATCTGACCATCCCCTCTGTACCTTTGAAAAGGAGTCAATTCACCTTCTTGCAGGGCTTACCTTTAGCAGACAAATTGTTTGGTACACCAGGAAGAGTAGAAATTTTAATTGGTGCAGACATATTTTCTAAATTAGTCCTCGGTGACATTTTGAAAAATGACAGCCAAAATTTAGTGGCACAAAACACCTCGTTGGGTTGGGTGGTATTTGGCAAAGCTGACCCCCTCCATAAGGTAGCTTACCCTAAAAAGGTCAAAAATTGTCACCTAAAAGGCTCTTTAGCCGAATTAAATTCAAACTTATTAAAATTAGTTGAACTGGACTCAGTCCCAGATCATAAATTTGTGAATAATTCAAATGCTGAAATGCAATTCTTATCTAGCATAAAGCAAATAGATAACAATCAACTTCAGGTTGCATTACCTTTTAAATTAAACCCTCCTCCACTTGGAGATTCTTTCCACAAGGCACTTGTAATGCTTAAAAAGCAAAATGAAAAATTTAACAAAGATAGTAATTTAAAAAGAAAAAGAAAGAGAAAAAGGAATAGTCATTTAAATTGGCGAAATAACACATTAAAAAAGAATTATGGGCAACAGCTTCTTAACGTTGATGGAGCTGCAGACTCTTCTATGTCGGGTTGAATCTGTCCTGAATTCTCGACCTTTGACTCCACTCTCTGAGGAGACAGACAGTTTTGATTATTTGTCTCCTGGTCATTTCTTGGTGGGTCAACCGTTAGTACAGTTACCTGTCTTAGAACATGTCAATGACAGAAATTATAAACTCTCACAAAGCTTTAAACATATTTAATTTTGTAATACCTTTTAAGTGTAGTTTTAAGCTTATTAGTTTTTTAAGGCACTATCATTGTTAAGTGCAATCAGTGTTTCTTTTTTTTTATGTTAAAGTGAAAGTGAAATTGTGTGCTTACTATTAAGTAAACAAAGCCATATCAGCCACTAAGATAGAAACTTTATTAACTCAATGAATTATTGTAACGAAAAGAAAACTTTTCGAAGGTGGCCAGTATGGTCAAACTTCAGTGAATTTGAAGTTTGAGCTTTTTTATTATATTATTTTATTTTTAATTTTTTTATCTCTTTGAATATTTCAAGGAATAACTATTTTATAAAAGCAATCATTTATTAAATAATAAGTTTATATTTACTTCATTAACTGAAAATAATTCATTTTAAAGAGTATATTTACTTTAAATTTGATATTTTTTATACATAGGTTTAAAAGTTCAATAATAAAAGCATCGCTTTTATTACCAAATCGCTTTAAAATATTTGAATTTATAAACGACTTTGTTTATTTTAATAAAGAAAAAATATATCTTATTTCGCTTCAAGGTCAAAATATATGTCGACAGTTGCTTACACTCACACAAGCCAGTAACCCTATCACCGACTTGAACAGAAAGATTGATTCTTATTGGTTGAAAGATTAACCCTCTACCAATCACAGTTGAGATAACATAACTCGCTTTCCCATTCCTTTTTCTAACCGTTCGGTCTCTCGCTAGAGAGCCTTCTACTCTTGATCATGTTCTCGAACTAGCTGGTTCGGCATTATAGGAGCAAGCCCTACTTGGGGGTCTGTCTCCTCGCCGAAGCCATTTTCTTGTTCATATCACCGAACTGGTCGGTTGATCTTTTGGGAGCAAGCCCTATTTGGAGGGCAGTCTCTCTAGAAGCCATTTTTTACTTGTTCCAAGTTTTATTTTATATGTGTTTAAAGGCCATTTGTATTGGTTCTTTTTATATTTAATTGTGGATTTCCGTAAAATAGCCATCGGCTTTTAAAAAGTGGGCTGTAAATCTTTACGAAGTTGGAAATACCCTAATATACTTTTGTTGGCCCTGGAAATAATTTTATTCCCTGAGCTCAACTGGAACAGGCTTCATCAGACTATATTGTCACCTTTCACAAGACGTTTCATTCCAAACTTGGATAAACTGCAATTCTTGTATATTTTTCTTTATTTAACAAGAAAAATAATTAACTTCATTACTACCGACGCCATCTTGATCTGTGACGTATGCTCAAGGACAAGGGAAGCCAGGGGAATTTCTTACCCCTCTCCTGCCATCACTCTCTTCAAAACATCTCTGCTGTGATCATACCTTAAACCACCTGTTCTGTCGAGATCATCTAGATATTGGCTTTTGTGATGAAGAAGCATCTGTATTGAATTGATATCTGTTTACCAATTTACCTCAATAATTGACAGAGGAAATTTATTCATCTTATTTTTAAGATAAGTACTGATTATAATATATGTATTAAAACAATTATTATTTAATTCTAATTGCACTCTTTGTTATAAAGAATTTATAATACTTTACTCATTATTGTTTAAATAATAAATACTCTTTGTTAATTAAAATATAATTTCATTATTTTAATTAAAAAATTATTAATCATTATTTTCTGAATTTAACTTTCCACAAAATATTCCTTACATTTATTTTTTAATAATAATCTATGAAAGTTTTTTGCTAATATATCTTTTAACTATTCGAATCTGCAATCAAGTACCTTTTTAGTACCGGACAGGGTTATAAAAACACGTCTATGGTAACGAATCCCTCAATCTTGGATATTCGTGTTTTCCCAAGGTAGACCGATAATTAAGGAATACGCGTTCGCATTTATTTTATACCGCTTATGTAGGGA
This sequence comes from Forficula auricularia, assembly GCA_024734495.1. Taxonomy (NCBI): domain Eukaryota; kingdom Metazoa; phylum Arthropoda; class Insecta; order Dermaptera; family Forficulidae; genus Forficula; species Forficula auricularia. Next base: position 3,465,087 of record JALMQS010000136.1, read on the forward strand.
TTAGCCGTTCGTCCGTGAATCCGTATAAACTTAGTCATCAATTGAGGTCTCCTAACAGTCCGTTATGGTCGCTGTCGAAATGTACTATTGGTACTTGTCTGTCGTTGACTTTATTTATTATTGTTATTCTTTGGTCTGCAAGAATTAAGTCTAGGTAAGACAAAGATTTAGGAAAAGATGGAATTTCCGAGTGATATAATTTAAGATTATATCTAAACTCGTTATCATTGATCCAGTTATTTAATTTTGTCCCCTTATAGTTGTCGATGGAATTACTCCAACATGTATGTTTGGCGTTAAGGTCACCGGCTACGTAGTAGAGGTTATCATTATTCCCTAATTTTAATGTGCCGAAAAGGTTGTCTATTTCTTTAATAAAATTTTGTTCATTTTTATGTGAACTATAAATTGATAGCAGTCGTTCTTAAGGTGAATAGAAAGCTGATTTATCCAGGGCCTAACCAACGACTTATAGAATGCATTAGAATATTGCTCTTGCCTCGATAAGCACGCAGGAAAGTCCATAGAAAATTGGCTTTGTACTTTATTTGATAATTCTTTATGTATTTACAGTGTTGTACATGTTGTTGATAATATGTATTAATACTAATCTTAATTAAGTAACACACTAATAAGTTATTTACTGTTCATTACGTGCAAGAACCTTTTTCACGGCTCTTGCCGTGCCATCTACTGGCGGTTGCCGGCACTTGACAGTGTTGGCTCAGATGAGCGCTATAGTTATATTCTTGTATGTTTCTTTGTATCGACCCCCCCATAAAAAATTACTCGATTCGCCCTTGCTGTCTATTCATGATTTAATAAACTAATTATAATACTACATAGATAGTGTTTTGAATTTCATTAACCATATTTCCAGATCCTAAAAAATCCGATAATCTAATTTCAAATATATAAAATAAGAAAGGAACATCCCATATATAACTTTTACGATTATTTATTTATTTCATTAATAGATATATAAAAATTTGTTAACAATTTGGCAAAACGCGAAATGGATTGTATTGGGCAAGAACAACCCTGTGGTTGGTGAAAACCGCCCAATCAGAGCAACGTTTGCTCGGTTATTAATGTTTTGCTCTTTTTCCCCTATTATTATTGCCTTATGCAGAATTAGAAAAGAAACCGCTACGATAATTGCATCTCCCCCTATGATTCAACCAAATATTATTTCTGTGTAAAGGCTATGTAAATTGGAGCATTCGTGCTATGGTGATCGATTCTATTAAAAAAATAAACGGCCAGCAAGTTCTTGGCTCTTGCTCGTTGGGGGCTAAAAGCTGATATAAGGGAAATGGCTTTAAAATACGCAACGTTTTGAAAATTAAGCTGAATCGAAAAAGGACTTGATGTCCCAGTTGACTCAGTTGGTTTAATCAAAGCCTCGAGACACAGGGAATTTTAAATTAAATAAAGAAAATTAAACATCTCACAGAAATCTACCAAATGTGGGAAGAAATCTTGCAAGTTTAGTTAGTTAACCATTCTCATTTCTTAGAAATATCACTTTTTGAACATTTACTCTGGAATAAAATATGTCGATTTTATAGATTTTTTGTGCTAATACAGCCCCAAAAGGGCCCATCCTGACCAGGCCCCTACAGACCTGATACGCCCTAGGGGAAAAATCAAACCAGCGGGCACCTCATTGGTCGGACAAATAAAATACTCCAATTTTTAATTTGTAAAATGTATTATCATTTAACAAATAAATAAATGTTTACTTTCTCATTAGGGTTAACTCACAATTATAGGGTAACATAAAAGTATAAATGAAATTTATATAAAATGTAATAAAATATTGATTATGCAATATAAAAAATAAAATAAATAGTTATTCTATAACGAGCTTCTCGTGCGTGCTCGGCACGCCCTCGAAGCTCGGCCCTCCGGGCTGGTGCCCTGGCGGGCAGCGTCTCGGTCCAAAAATTTTATTCCTCTTAAAAAACCACACTCCAAATGTATACCCGTAAACTACCGAAAATACATCGTCTCTTAAAAGTTTCGCCTCTTTAATTTTTGAGTGGAGGGGGGGGGGGGGGGAATAATTATGAATATATTTAAATTTAAAATTTAAATTTAAATTTCATTTTTCCTTTTCAAAACAAAAATAATGAAATGATTTATGAACTGCAAAAAATTCGCAGGCTGAATCATGGAAATTATTCAAATTTACGCGGTTCAATTAATTTAATTAATTACAAAAAATATATTTAATGTTTCTTAATTTAAAGTCATTTAGAGTCTTTCATTTCAAAATTCGAGTGCAAATTAAAATTATATTTCAAATTTGCCTGGTTAATGAAAATCAATTGGAGCTGTCAGTTTAAAATCCTAACTGACAATTATATTTCAAATTTGCCTCGTTAATTAATATATATTTAATATTTTTTAATTTAAAATCATTTGGTGTTTTTTCATTTTCATTCGAGTTCAAATGAATACAATATTATCTCGACACAAAGTCCAAATCAAAAATTTATAGTTTTAGTAACTGAAATCATGGTATAATTATTAATCTCAGATTGGTCTAGTGGTTAAAGCTAATGACCTTAGTTCAAGAGTTCGTAGGTTCGATTCTAGGCAAGAGGGAGATTTTTTTAGAGAAATTTCTCTTAGCGTTGTTAGAAATTAATCTAGACAAATATATATAGTACTAGCTGTACCCGGCGTGCCTCCGGCACGCCTGTCCCAACTAGGCCCTCCGAGCGGGTTGCCCTGGCGGGCGGCGTCTCGGAATGAAAGTATGAGGTGTCCAAAATTGATTACCTTTTATGTAAATTGTTTTTTTTTTTTTTATATATATATATATAGCTGACCCGGCCACGCGTTGCTGTGGCTAAAGTTTTTGTTATATTACATTATAGTAAACAATCTAAGAGGAACGATAAGAGAACATCAGTCACGGAGTCCACTATGCTTTTTCACACAGATAGTATTTGTAAAAAAATATGGTGATCTCCTTATTTGACTTTCTACTACTATAACCCTTTAGTTCAATGAAATTATTTACGAACAAAGACGAAAATGTTGATGTTGGTATACAAATTCACTGGATTGAGATTTGAAGGGGAAGTACGTTGAACACAATTAATTAAAATGTTCTTACACTTGATATTAAGCAGAAATCAATACAAAATAAAAATTTATCAGATTTATTATTTCCATTTAATTTTATAACAAATAAGTATATTACAGTATAATACAGTAAATAACATGTGACGCTTAAACTCATGAATGAGGTAGGCAAGGCAGACAGTCTTAAACTTTTAAACATTAATATCTATTTTTTTGAATTATAAATACTTTCAATTTCAATTTAATTTAACACCAATCGGTGCACAATGTTTTTGGTTAACCTGTCTTTAGCTAACACAAATAGATTCGACGGTTTCCCAACACGTGAACACGCAACATGCCCATGAGAAAAACATGGATTTTCCAAATCTAAACCACAAATGGACATTGTTTGACCGTGAGATTTATTTATAGACATGGCGAAAGCTAAACGAATTGGAAACTGTAGCCTTTTGAAGGGTATGGTAGAATCTGATGGTATCATCGGAATACGTGGCAGCAGGACCATTTTTCCTTTAAACTTCCCAGCCAAAATGGTTGCTTCAAGAATGTTTCCGGTGATCTTTTTGATGACCAAACGCGTACCGTTACATAATTGAGGTGGATTCAAATTACGGAGGAGAATAATAGGGGAACCAATCTTTAATCGAAGATTATGTGGTGGCATTCCAGGGATATCTAATGAATTTAAAAATTCAATCGGAAAATTTACACTTTCATTTTCATCAACAACAGTATCGATTGATTTAAAAGACATCAGATCGCCTGGTAACAACTGTTGTATCTGGAAGTTAATTTCGTCAACATCAACGTTTTTGGCTGCCAAAATCGCCCGTTGACTGAGCCATTCATGATTCAAATAATTATTCTGTATATCCGGAAAATACTCTGAATCAATTCATTTTTATCCTGAACAACAGTGCAAAAATTGTCTGGTAGTTTAATGCATCGCGTATTTGGTTGCAGTTCTATTTTACCGTTCCCAATATCTAGTAGTTGTTCGGAAAATATTTGTGCTGATGGATCATTTTGCAATTGTACTCGCATATTTATGGTCAATCTATGTGGCCGGCTATGCTAACACCAAAAATTTAAAAAGTGGAAATATTTGAATTATACGGTATTTCGTTCACTACAAAATAAATTTAATTAATTTTATAGCGTCAACAACACGTGGTAATTATGCTGTTAAAATGTAGCTTATATGACACGTTCGTAGATTTACCATAGCAGCGCCATCTATTGATTACTTACTCAACCCAGTCGAAAGGTATCGACATCTGTTAGAATCATTTGGAAATTGTGACTGTCAAATAATAACAGACAAATAATTAGCAATAAATTAAAATTGCGACTATAATTTGAGATTTAAACTATCCTACCTCTCAAGTTGGATCAAACTGCACATGGTGTGCGAATTTTATTATAATCGGTTCAGTGGTTTAGGAGTCCATTGAGCAACAAACATTGTGACACGAGATTTATATATATTAAGAAGATTAAGATATGCTTGAGAATCTGTATCTCAGAGATGAAAAAACCTTATTTCATTTTGTAACTTCAAGTTGGAAGGAATCGTTGCCTTTAATAGTTGGAAACTGGATTTAGGACATAAAACCGGATATTGTGCTCCCCAGAGGCCAAAAATCCATTGATCAGTGCATATGTCCCCTCTGCGTTTCGTAACCATAAGTCTCAGAGTTACGAAATTCGATATTTGAGCCCGATATAGTCTAGACCAGTGGTTCTTAACCTTTCATTAGATGGGCCCCTTAAAATCCTAAAATATTTTATGTACCCTCCCCCACCATTAGGTAACATTATCGTATTTACTCGTACAAAAATTGTAAGCCTAGACATGTTTGGCATATTTACAGGGTTCAGATGATATTACATCCACCACAACTTTGATACTACGGTTTGTCAGAAAGCTTTCTATCCATTTGTGAAGTGTTGGTGTGAATCCAAAGGGTGTCAGTTTGGCAAGAAGATTTTTGTGCCAAACTTGGTCAAAAAGAGTTTGAGATATCTAGGGCTACAGCGAGGGTTTCTTTTCCGGCCTCTAGAGTTTTGTTCCAGGTGTGGGTGACATAGGTTAAGATGTCGCCTGTGAAACGATTTTCTCTAAATATATTGCCTATCGTTAATAAATTTATTATTTTCTAAGTGACGAAGAACGTGTTGATTTATAACCATTTCCATTATTTTGGAAAGAACAGAGGGGATCTCGATAGGTCTGTAATTAGAGATTTGTGAAGAGTCTCCTTATTTAGGAATAGATGTGAGTCTGGCTATTTTCCTGCTTTTGGGGAATATGCCCGATTCATAAGAGAGTTGGAATAGCTTGGATAAAATAGGGGCAAGTTCATTTTTAATGAGAATTGGTGGGATGCCGTCGGATGTCAATTTCTGATGACTTTTTTGATTATTTGGGGCCTGGAAATTATTTTGCCCATGAGGTTGGTTTGGGGGTATAAGTGGGCTGGTTAAGCCCTTTGTCATCTAAAGTAGAGTTAGTAGCGAAAAAGGATGCTAGTGATTCAGTTTTTTCAGTGGGGGTCGTGGCCACTGAACCATTTGGCTGGAAGAGGGGCGGGAGTGAGGGAGGCGCGAAATTTTTATTTATTGTCTTGAATAAATAGTTAAAAGGCCCGATTTCCATCGGGGCAAGATGCGCTCAGCTATCGTCCGATCGAATGATTTTTTTGTCTCAGAGATAATTTTTTTGCAAGAACTTTGCGATTTGATAAATGCGATTTAGTCACATTCTAGGCGTGAAAGATGCCATTTTTGAAAAGTTTTGTTTTTTTCACGGACGGCATCTCCACATTGTTTTTTTATCATAATGATGAGAGAAGGAGTTACACCAAAAGGTGCAACCCCTAAAGGCCTCGGGTTGGCCCCTCCATCGTGAAAAGAAGAAGAAAGAATTTTGGTTGGACGGGGGTCGAAGGTATCTGTGGATATGGGACTTAAATTGCTAAAGGTTATAAGTCGCGGGAAAGATGGTGGCAGGGACCGAGTTCCAGTCTCTGGAGTTCATAGGGATTTTTAACTTAATGTTTACAAAAAATATTTGGTCGTCTACCTTTTCAACGTCAATTAATTAATTTTGCTAGAGTACAAATTCTATTCTCTATAGAGTTGGCGAAAGCGCTTGTTCGACTTTTAACCAATTTGGTGCTGAGCGTTAGAAAACCGCGTGTTTCTCGAAAAGAGGGCATTAGGGAGGATAATTGATTTCAGCTCGACTAAACAGACATAGAGGAATCGGGTTAAAATCCAAAATAGCGATTGATTCTCATCTAGTACTTGAGGAATAACCATTCTATATTGAATTTTTGACCTTTCGGCTTATATTGGTAACCATTGCTGAGGACACAGAGGAATCGACTTAAAATCAAAAATAGCGATTGATTCTCATCTAGTACTTGAGGAATAACAATTCTAAATTGGATTTTGACGTTTCGGTTTTTATTGGTAACCATTGCTGAAGACATGGAGGTATCGACTTAAAATCAAAAATAGCGATTGATTCTCATCTAATACTTGAGGAATAACAATTCTACATTAGATTTTTGACGCTTCGATTATTATTGGTAACCATTGCTGAGGACATGGAGGAATCGACTTAAAATCAAAAATAACGATCGATTATTATCTAATACTAGAGGAATAACCTTTTGCATTCCATTTTTGATGTTTTGAATATTAATGGCAACCTCTACTGAAAACGTGGAAGAATCGACTTAAAATCAAAAAGACTAAATTCTTTTTGGTAAACAACTCAAGCATCGAGATAAAAACTAGATCTTATACCTATACATCGGGCACCTTATATACATTCTCCACCCCCCCACCCTAAAAAATTACTGGATCCGCCCTTGCCTGTATCGGTATCTATGTTGACAATTTATAGATTTTTTGTGTCTATTCAGCTCCAAAACCGCGCGGCCTGAGTACTTTGAGAATTTATTTTATTTTATTGGAATACAAAATTCTTCAATTGCGAGCCGACTGAATATTTAATATTGCATGGATTTAAAATTGGGAGGGATGTTTTTCATTGACTGACCTGACATCTGGCGGGTTTATTGTATTTTGCATTATTTCATCTAAAGAAACCAATATTTATTTCACTTATAGAGTTTTATTAAATTAAAAACTACTCCATTTATTATTATAATCTTTTAATTGTTTGTTTGATTTTGAAGAAATTAAGTCAATTATGGCTGAAATGGAAAACTTGGAACACAAATATCCGATTTATACAGGTAAGATTTCAAATGTATTTTTATACAGGTTAGAATTCATTTGTCATAGTCATGGAATATAAATAAATTCTTTTGTTTATTTATTAAATAATTAATTGTTATCTATATTGACTATTATTATTGATTTCAATTAAACAGTTTAATAGAAAAAGACATTCTCGCCTCGAATGGATCAGAATTATAATAAGGTGACCAACTATTTTTTGTTCAAAAAGAGTACACTTTGCAAGTATTTCATAGGTGAAAAAAGAAGAAAAAAACGATAAAAACTTTATTTTCTTTTAAAAATATATTTTTCTTCGGCGTGGATTTTTTTTGCTAAATGAGGATGTTCGTCTAATAACATAGCCACATCCGAACAACTTTCATTTTGCATATTAAATTTGACTGTTATGATGGCAGATAATGTTTTTACAGTAAGTTGCGACTTCTCACTGCTCCAATAATCATTTCCTAGTGAAAATACCCTTTCAACAGCAGCATTAGTGCCTGGACAACATAACGAAATTTCTATTAAAACTTTTAAATATGGGATATGTTCTACTCTAAAATGCCGAAAGATTTCTACCCATCTTTTGTCAAGTTCTATTTTCTCATCGTTCCATTTCTTCAATTTTTCTTCATTTAAATATAAATTTACTTAATTGAAAAGTTTTTGTTTTGCCGAGAGTAGCAGAGTTGTTGATTCACAAAGAGAACAAAGAGGTTGTCCTCTCTTGATGCAAATAAACATACACACATATATATCGAGATGATATATCTGTATATATATTATTTATTTGTTTGAGACTATAGTTTCGAAGACTTGGTCTTCATCATCAATCTTTCTTCAATTATAAATGTTTTTCATGGAGTCAATATCATATGGATATTGACTCCATGAAAAACATTTATAATTGAAGAAAGATTGATGATGAAGACCAAGTTTTCGAAACTATAGTCTCAAACAAATAAATAATAAATATAGATATATCATCTCGATATATATATGTGTGTATGTTTATTTGCATCAAGCAGAGGACAACTCTCTTTGTTTCTCTTTGTGTATAAATTTACTCTTCGAATTTCTTCAAAGAGAAAATTGTCATTAATAACAATATCTTTTACTTCCTTCATTACAAATTCGACTGCTGAAGAAACTTCTTTCCATTCAATTTTACTATTTAGAAGGGTCCATTTGAAACAATTTAATGCTCTAAAGTTCACTATCCTTTCTTCGATATATTCATAGCAAATTTTATAAACATTTTTAACTTCTTTTAAAAATTCATTTTTTAAAAGAAGTTAAAAATTATACAAATGAGTACTTTCAGAGTACAGGATTTGAAAAGAATACGGTTTGCGAAAAAGAGTACAAAACTCAGTAAATGAGTATAGTTGGTCACTTTAATTTTTTTTTTTTTTTTTTTTTTATTTATTTGACTCAGTTTACATATATATTAATACATATTGAACCTTAACAATATTTATCAATTAAAATTTGAATCAAAATTCAAATCATGAACACAACTATATGTATTATATTAAAATGAAATAAAATAAAATTTAACCCTCTGTAAGATTAATCTTGAGTCGAGGGTTAAATTTTAAGAAAAATTAACAGAGAAATTCAAAAACATAAATTTAATAAATTACTTTAAATTAAAGACATAAAAGAACAAAGACAAAATAAAAAGTAAAACAACATAAAATAAAGTAAATCAAAACAAAATAAAATCGTCATACAAATTCACATTCTTAGAAAGCCAGAATTAATTAAAAAACTCTTTATATGTCTAACATTTCTAAATTGATCATAATTATATCTATACTTTATTGCCATTCTCAGGCCAACAATTTGAGCATGTCTCGAGTATAATTCAGTTTTAATCCTGGGCAAAATTATATTTGTTCTGCTAGATATACGTGTGGGGTAATAATGCAAATTGTAATTTGTACAATTTATTCTATATAAATGAATACAAGCATTCAATAGGAATAATTGTTTTAAATTCAGTACCCTAAACTCATCATATAACGCCAGCGTGGCAAATCTTGGATGCTTTTTTAGTATAATCCTAATAACAATATTCTGAGCAACAGAAAGACCCCTTAAAATGAATTCACTTGTATTCCCCCAGACCAAAACCCCATACAACAGTAAAGACTGACACAAGGAGAAGTAGACCATTCTTAGAACTTCATAACTAAGAATGCCTCTCAGAATCTTAAATTTATAAAAGAGTTTTCTGATACTGCTAGTCAATTTCAAAATATGTGTCTTGAAGCTCATTTTGGAATCGAAAATAATTCCCAGATATTTACATTCATTTACAAACTTCAAGACTTGGCATGAACATTCCTGAGAGACAGTACAATTGATAGAGTGGAGAGTGATGTGAGGTGTGCTCTTGGAGGAGCACTTTCTCTCACCATTCGAGAAGGAAACCAATGAAGTTTTTTGAATGTTTATAGAAAGAAAATTGGTATTAAGATATTTCTTAACCAATCTAAAATCATCAGAAACAGTTTTTGTCAAGTTATTAAAACAGTCGCCCGAAAAGATAAAGGCAGTGTCATCTGCAAAACAAAAGGGTAATCCATTAGTCTTAATAGAAAAAATATTATTTATATATAAAATGAATAGCAATAAAATTATATGCATGTTTTAAAAATCTTGAACAGGTTACATTTAATAAATTTATTTTCATTTATATTATAATTCTATTGTGTTATTATTAATTATTTTGGCTTTAAATAAACAAAATAGATTTGTTTAATTATAATGAACTTGCAATATGTTCAGTTTCGATATTCAGTATAATTATTATCTGGTGGGGCCACGGGGTCAGTTAACTAATCTTGTCTGCTAAGTAAGAAGGAAAATGTTCAATATCCACCGCATGAAAAATAATATTTATAATCAATAAAAGGCTGATGATGAAGGCCAAGCCTTCGAAACTATAGTCTCAAACAAATAAATAATATATATATATGTGTTTATTTACATCAAGCAGTGGACAACCTCTTTGTTTCTCTTTATGAAAAATATAGATGGGCATGTAAAATCAAAAACATGCGTTTTAATTGAAGTTACTATATTCTCGACTCGTTATAATAATTTGATGATATTAAACTTGGCGGCACATTAGATTTCACTAGTTTTTTTGACAAAGGGTTTTTATTAATCGAACTTGAGCTTTTTTTACACATTTCATTCGAATTAATTATGTATGAGTTTATTTATATTCAGCGGGGCTCGATTTTAGCTCGCTATTGGCCATGGGGGTCTTAAACATTTATATCTAACTAAAAATTGCAATATATTATCTTTTTCAGGGCCACATTTCTTGTGCAGTGGTTGTCTTACGATGTTTATTAGTGAAGATTTCCTGAACAAACACCAAAAGAAATGTATACATTGGAAATTACATTTAATTTTAAAAATGAAATTTCAATTGAGACGAAATACATCAGCTGAGGGTAAGTTCATTTATTTGATTAACAATATTGGGAGAATTCTTCATATTCTAATTTAGATGAAAATAGGGCTCTCTTCCTTTATCATCCATCGCAGAGACCATTAGGACATTTGAGAGAGAAAACTTTTTAAGATTTTATTTCTTTTAATTTTCACGATTAATGAATGCAAAATTATAATTCCTTAGCAAACAAATTACAATCATCTAACGATATTATTAAATGATTTCACAATTAAAAATAACAATAATAATCCTGAGGGGGTGAAATCCTCTGATATATAATATATATTTAATTATCTACTAAAATCTTTGATTAAGTTGAACTTGAAGGTTTCTTTTTGCTGCCGAGAGTAGCACAATTTTTATATATTAAATTTAAATTGACCTTATTCATCTAAGGCCCTTCGCTCACGGGGCGTAATGCCTAAGAGATGAGTTATCGGAGATATTTTTTTACTTCACTCTACTCATAATATTCTAACGACCTTCAACCCCTCCAATTCATTCACATTTCTTTTTTCAAAATTAAAAAAAGATAAAGATCCTCTATTTAATCAAAATCGATTGCTTAAATTGCAAAGGGGATGATATTGGGCAGACAAAACAATATTTAAAATATACGAGCACAAATATTTGATTAACAAAAGGTCAGATAGATTGCTTTTAAAATATTTATAATTTTTTATTTCTTTATTGGTTAATCTCATCTCCAAGACAATCTGTATCATTGTATATTTTTAAAATATTTATTTATTTATAGTTGCCCTCATAATTTTTTAGAAGCAACTTAACTAGAAACATTTCATTACCATCGATAAAGGGAGAATTTCTCCAGAAATGTTTGGCTTTTTAATAAAAAACGTTTACTATCGTTTTACAAATCAGTTTTTTCATTTGAATTTTACAAAAAAACAATCAATAAATTCCTTTAACATATGTAGTTACATATTTGTATTAGACGCTAAATGAATAAATTTTGCAATGAAAATTCCTTTCTAACTACGGGTGCGCCGGTTTTCTCAAAGTCCTTCTTTTCATCCGTCGATACCAATGAAAAATAACAATGAGTTCCTCATTACTTGAATCGCTGCTTAAAACTGCTCATTCTAAAAACTTGACGAAGAGAGTTTTGTACCTTGTCGCTTGAGATGACTGCAATAAAAATCGCCCCGTGAGCAAGGGCGGGTCCAAGGGGGGGGGGGCGACCGCCCATAGAGGCCAAAAAACGGCGGGCATATTGACAGGGATTTTATAACAATTTATTTTTATTTTAATGAATTTAAAATATGAGATATGAAACTTGTTAAGAAATTAAAAAAAAAAACATTTATTTTTTTAAAAAATTTTAAAATTGAAAATAAAGTTCTGTGTGTGTGTGCGGGGGCGTCTATGCCCCCCCCTCCCCTCCCCGCTTGATAATTCGATCGCGACACACTTTCGAGATAAAAAGTAGATCTTACATACATCGGGCACCTTATATACATTCTCCCCCCCCCCCATAAAAATTCCTGGATCCGCCCTTGGCCGTGAGCGGAGGGCCTAACCATTTTAGTATAATATAGGCAATATGAAGCCCGGAGTTGTGCTTTAAAAATTTTTGAAAAAAATCCCTCTATTCTTTAAAAATAAAATACCTAATTGTTGTATTAATTATACAAATACTAAACCTAGAATAAATTTTACTGCTCTATATAAAATTTCGATCTCTAAATTCATCTCATCAATACATTTATTTTTTTTCTAGATAATCAAACTCAGAATGAAACTGAAGATTATTTCTGTGTGGAATGTTTGTCAGGATTCCTGTCATTGTCTGATTTCCAAAGCCATATACAGGAAGGCCATTCAGAAGAACAACTCTTCACAAGTCATCTGAGCGATCGGAAATACGTTGCTGAAACCAAACCGGAACCCCTCATTGACATGATTTCTCAGAGCAAGAAGGCTTCTAAAGTGACCTTACATAAGCGTTATAATGCAACCAAACGGTCTTTACACTGTCCTAACGATAAAAAAAAATTGAAATCAAAACAAACTAATCAATGTTTGGGAACTCATTCTAATAACAAGCATTCAGGTCAAAAGTCTTTCGTCTGTGACCAATGCGATAAATGTTTTACACGAAAGGATAGTCTCACCGCGCATTTATTAATTCATACCGGCGAAAAGCCTTTCGTCTGCGATCAATGCGATAAATGTTTTACACAAATATCTACTCTCAAAACTCATTTATTAATTCATACTGGCGAAAAGCCTTTCGTCTGTGATCACTGCAAGAAGGGTTTTTCACAAAAGGGTGCTTTCAACAGGCATTTATTAATTCATACTGGCGAAAAATCTTTCGCCTGTGATCAATGCGATAAATGTTTTAGACTAAAATGTAGTCTCAAAAGCCATTTATTAATTCATACAGGCCAAATGCCTTTCGTCTGTGATCACTGCAAGAAGGGTTTTTCACTAAAAGGTGATTTCAACAGGCATTTATTAATTCATACTGGCGAAAAGCCTTTCGTCTGTGATCACTGCGAGAAGGGTTTTTCACAAAATAGAAATCTCAAAAGCCATATGAAAATCCACTCCTAAAATATTTCTTCTATTTCAAATAACTCAATTAAATAAATATCAGAAATCGCCCACATATAAATGAGGTCCACAATTCAATTAATTTCGAATCAGTTGTAACTGATCTCTGACGACCAACAGTCATTTAGATTCAACCCTTGTCTCCAATGAAACTATTTGTACTTCTCCTGTTGTGTATATTGTATACATACTTCATTTGCTTGAAAATCAAACAAGTCTTACTCTCTGACATGTTTGAATATTTATTTTCTCCAAATTTTTCTTGTTTATATCTTAACTTACTTTTTCAATTATATTCATGCTTTATAATAATATATAACTCATTACTCGTTATGTAAATATGAAATAATTACTCGCCTGCAAATACTTACAAAGTCTTAACCTTTAAGAAATATTACATTACACATACTTACCCATATATTAGTTTGAGAAAATTTAACATAGAATCGTACTGGACATTCAAGAGTTAAAGTTAAAGTTTTTATTTACAATATATTATACAATTTTCAAAAGGACATTATTTAGAAAAATATAATTGCATTCAGTTTAGTTGAAGCTTTAACTAAGATTTATTTAATTTTAAAAATATCTATTGTACATTAGTAGTCCCGACCAATTTGTTAACATTTATGTTAATCTACCATGCAGACAGTCATTTATCTACACTTACTATATAAATATGAAGAACTCAATTAGGGAACGTATATTATATTACACATTCAAAAGGTAACCCTGTACCTTTTCCACTTCTTCAAGCGCTCTTTTTAAGTTTGTTTTTAATTTAACAGAGATTAAAATTTATACTATAATATTTTTTTAGAATATAAGTGTATTTTTTGTAAATAAACGGTACTATGCATTAATTGGATTTTCTACTAAAATAAAAATATTGTTATATTCTTGTATTTTTTTTGTATCGCCTCCCCCCACCCCCAAAGTTTGCATTTATTAATAATTAACTATTTTTCTTGAAAATATGCGGTTTTTATTTAACAGATTATTTTTGAGATAGTAAATAATAATTTATTCAAAAAAATTCACAATGTCATTCTATCAAAAATTAAAGGATAACTCATTTGTATTTACTGAAATAACAATTGAAGTAATATGGTCTGGCTTAAACCGTTTAAACCATTTGAAAGGGCGGACTTTTTCCAGTACAAATCCTTAAAATGACAAAAACTTAACTTAAACCTTTTTGCCCAAACTGCAAGATTTAGCGATGATGTATTCATAAAATGATTCTTAAATTATTTTATTTATTCAAACAACTATTTTAAAATATGAAGCAAACAAAGAATGAAGTGATAGATCCAAAATATTTGAGAACTCGCTGAGAATTTCTTTGAACCAAATATCGACGGATTAATGTCTCAACAACAATGACAAACATCTCACTAATTTTATGTTCCTGATTTGTCTTTTACTTTAATAATTAAAGGTTGAAAAAGTAATAAAGCTTACATTAAAATTACCTGGAGGGGATGCTCGGTAGCTTTTTCCTCGAGTTAAAAGCTTTATTTTAATATTATTTTTAATTTAAAATTCTGATAAAAGGTCGATTTTTATTTGAGAGCTGTTTTCAAATTAAAAAAAATACGAATATATATAGTATTCGCCCACTGTACCCCCCCCCCCCCACCTCCACCCCACTCGACCTCACCCCCGAAACCTCGCCCTACCGGATCCCCCACTTGTTTTGATTCAACCACATGATTCATTTTTATTCATCCAATTGTTAATAAATTAAACCTATCAAAATGTGTTATTTTTTCAGAAAATTGAGACCTGGTTATGCAAAAGATATCTATATATATATAAAATTAAGGTTTTGTCTGTACATTGCTCCAAATCACGCCAAATTTTGGTTGCACACGTTTCAAACAAAGTTATTTGGGGTTTGGAACGGGTGCATGGTGCGGGGGCGGGGGTTTTGGGGATGGGGTGTTAGTGGGTTAGGGTGCGGAATGGAGTGTTGGGGTGGGGGAGGGGGTCCAGGGGTGTGCCCTCTGGCTAGCAAGAGGGCCGCCGAAGGCGGGCCTTGCAGCTAGTTTTAAAATAAATTCTTGATTATTTTTTATTCTATTAAATAAATAAGGTTCTTTATAAAAACAATAATAAAACGTTTATTAATGATTCTAACGTTTAGGTAAAACAAAATATGTTAAAAAGAACAATCACAATACTTCTTCAAGGCCTTGAGAACAATGAATTAACCCAACCCATTGTCTCCCCAGGTACATAAGTAAAAGGGAAACCTTTTTTAAAAGGCCAAAATTGCCATTTTTCTACCTGAGAATAATTAATTTGATTACGAAAAAACCCATCCAAAACAATTTTGTCGAAGATGAGACCGTGACAGATCGAATGGTCGCCCCAAAAACCCCCTAACCTGTGAATTTCATCAAAATTGTTGGAGCCGTTTTCAAAATAGAACTAAGATACAAATAAATATACAAACAAACAAACAATTTTTTCTCGTTTAATAAGAGTAGATATGTTAACCGAGGGGTGAACCGCGATTGGTATTAGGTGTACACCGTTTTTTGAATTACTTTGGAATTTATTAGCTAATCTATTGTCTTCTACACAAAATGAAAGTGGAATTGGAAGTAGGTGTACTCGATTTTAGTTCGCATTTCACCCCTCGATGTTAACTATATTTTTTTGCTCATCAGCTATCATTGGTTTTAGTCTATTTTATGTGGGGCTCGAAATAACTCGTATTCTTTTAATGTGGCCCAGGGAAGCTAAAAGGTTGGACACCCCTGCCCCTAAACAATCCCCCGGTGTCTCAGTGTGTGTCTGACCTCTTCTCTTCCACAAAGTTCTTCTTTCTCCGATTCTTCCAAGAACTTCTTCATTTGTAATTTTATCCATCCATTTGATATTCCTCATTCTTCGGTAGAAAGACATTTCGAAAGCCTCTAATCTCTTTCACTCCGCTTCTCTAATAGTTCAGGTTTCACACCCGTACATGGCTATGCTCCATACATATGTCTTCAATAGCATCTTCCTGTTTTCTAAGCTGATTGAGGAGGAGCATAGCAGTTTTTGATTTGAATTAAACCCCATTTTTGCTTGGGCAATTCTTGATTTAATTTCTTTTTGGCTCCTCCGATCCCATGTGATTTTACTTCCTAGATAGCGGAATTCCTTAACTCCTAGATTTTCTTTGTCAATTTTGATGCATTCCGTGTCACGTTTGTTCTTTCTTTGTACAGTGTGAGTCACGGAAAGCATAACTCTGCAGATTTTTCAAAACAAAATATTTAATTTTCATAGGAACAATCACCAAACCATGCCATTATTGAATGCTCATGAGCGAAAAATTATGTCTAACAAATGATGGCCATTTTCACGAACACAAATTCGAAGGGGCTCTCGATAAAAATGAGCTTCATCTCTCATTATGATGGTCAAATCCTCGTTTTCTTCAAACATGTCAAGCAAGAAGTGAGACGTTGTTGGTAATCTCGCTCATTCATCTGTTGGACTATCGTAATTTTATAAGGGTGAAGCCCTAAGTCTTTGAGTAAAATTCGCTGCACAGTGCTTTGAAGAAACTTTGCCAAGAGTGGACACAAACTTTCGAGATCGCCTTCGAATTTGTGTTCGTGAAAATGGCCATCATTTGTCAGACATAATTTTTCGCTTATGAGCATCCAATAATGGCATAGTTTAGTGATTGTTCCTATGAAAATAAAATCCGCAGAGTTATGCTTTCCTGAAAAACATCCGTTTCCTGTGACTAACCCTGCAAACAAGGATCTTGGTTTTACTACACAAGAACTATCTACAGATTTTATATGTTATACATATTTAATTTTGTGTAGCTTAGAAAACAGGAAGTCGCTATTGAGGACATATGTATGAGCTTAGCCATGTACGGGTGTGAAACCTGGACAATTAGAAAAGCGAGAGAAGAGATTAGAGGCTTTCGAAATGTGGTGCTACAGAAGAATGATGAATATCAAATGGATGGATAAAATTACAAATGAAGAAGTTCTTGGAAGAATCGGAGAAAGAAGAACACTTGTGGAAGAGTCTGAAGAAGAGAAGAGGTCAGATGATGGGGCACACACTGAGACATGGGGGACTGCTTAGGGATATCTTGGAGGGAGGTGGGAAGAAGGGGAAGGGGAAGACCCAGATTAGAATATTTCAACCAAATAATTGGGGATATGGGATGCCAGACATTTAGAGAGGTCAAACAGCTGGCGGGAGGACAGAGTCGTGTGGAGACGGATTGTTGCATCAAACCAGTCTTAGGACTGTATACTCAATGATGATGATGATGTATGATAATACACAACAACTCTGTCTGCACTCATTGTAATTTAACAAATATATTAAATTTGCAAATACTCTCATGAGAACTGAAGATGGCCTTATCTAATGAAAGCCGAAACGTTTTCTGTAATTCTTTTATTCAACAGTGGCTTCCCTATTGGCCGAATTCCTCTCTTTTATTAATTTATAAATTGTGGACAGCCATCTCTCGTTTCATCAACGTTTAGACCTTATTTATATCGGGTGAGTTTTTTTATCTTGAGATAGTCTTTAACTCAAAAACAGTGCATTATAGGAAAAAAAGTTTATTTATATCAAGGGAGAAACTCAACTACGCTATTGTCTGTCGTCCTAGAACAGTGGTTTCCAACCTTTAGTGGCCCATCTCCCCTTTCTGTAGGTTGACTAACACCTATCGCCCCCTTTTCATTTTCATTGTATGCCTAATTTTAATTTGAAGTAAAGTGTAAATAATAAAGCAGTTGTATTATTTTTAACAATTTTATTACCGTATATAAAAACAACCAAAGCAGTTTCCGGTCATTCTTAAATAAAATTGAAACAAAATTAAAATGCACATTTTTTAGAGATTTTTTTTAAGACCAAAGAAGTGAAATAATTAACTAAGATCATTGACGTACATTTAACAAACAGGAGTATATGTTTTCATTTTTAAATTGGAATCTGGAAAAATTAAGAAAGTTGACAGTTAAAATTTGAAAAAATAAATGAAAGTTTGAAAACTTTGTTATTGTAAAAAGTTCAGGCGCAAGTCTCCTTTGAGGCAAATGTCCAACTTATTTCTTTGTTTTGTGAGGAGCTGGACAACAGAACGAAATCCTTTTTCAACTAAATATGTTGACGGGAACGAGATGAGAAGTGGTTCAATTTTTCCCCACAGTTGTGGATAAGTATCCATAAGCTTCAACTAGGTCATACTTCAGTACTAGAAACTCGGTTTGCAAAGAGTTATCAAGCTTATCCACAGCTTCAAACAAGAACAAGGGCGGATCCAGGAATTTTTTATTGGGGGGGGGGGGGGGGAGGATGTATATAAGGTGCCCGATGTATATAAGATATGCTTTTTATCTCGAAAGTGTGTCGCGATCGAATTGTCCAGGGGGGGGGGGGGGTCAGAGACGCCCCCACACACATATATAGAACTTTATTTTCAATTTTAAAATTTAAAAAAAAAAAATGTTTTTTTTTTACAAATTTTTTTTGCCAGGCACGGGCCTCTATAGGGGGGTCGCCCCCTCCGCCCCCCCCCCTGGATCCGCCCTTGGCAAGCGTTCGAATTCCTCATCATTTTCATGGCAAAGTTTTCGGAACAGACGGTCATTGAGGGAATTAGCTTTGATCTTGTTGACACCTGTAATAACCAGTTATAGGGTTTCATGCAGGACACCACTCAATTTTTTCGCAGCTAAGTTTTGACGATGAATGACACAGTGATGACCTCTGGCACTTGTTTCTTAAGGTAGGCTTGAAACCCAGCATGACGACCTGACATGGCAGGAGCACCGACTGTTGCGCAAGCGCTCACGTTTGTTAGGACGAATCTCTTTTTTCTCAAAATAATCTTGCACCACTTTAAAAATCGACTATCCCTTCATATCAGTGATCAAAGTTCTAGCAAACAACATTTCCTCGGTAATTTCCTTTTGTTCATTGATAAACCTCACATAAGCTAATTAAATTGCTTTGTTATCAATCACAGTTGATTCATCAATCTGCAATGCAAATTTCCTTTTTTTCAACAAATTAGTGAGTTTAGGATTCAACGTCCGTGGCCATTTCGTCAATTCGCCTGGAAACAATATTGTTGCTCAAAGGAATCGATTGACTTATCTTATTACTGGGGCCCTCGCCTACCATGATTTCAACAATTTTTTTGATAGCCGGTAAAACAAGAGTTTCGCCAATTGTGTGAGGTTTACCACATTTAGTGATCAATAAAGACACCTTGTAAGAAGCAAGAAGACCTTTGTCAAGATCGATTGTTCGTTTTTTAAATAATTCACTCACATTAAGACGTTTAACAGCTTTAGCTTTGAGGTGTTGAAAATAACTAAGTTCTATACTCTCTTTATCACTGTGTACTCTTGATAAATGATCTTTCATTCGCGGTGGCTTCATGGCTTCATTACTAGTAAATGTAGAAATTACTCTCTTGGAAATTCCCACGCAGAGTCGAAATTTATAAAAACCCCAATCAATGAATTTATTATTGACATCTGGTGTTTCCTTTAGTTAAAAAGCCTTCCGACAGGACTTAATCTCTTAACCCAAAATATGACAAACATAAATTAAATTTATTGAGGTTCAAAAAGTGGGAATTGTATACAAATAAGGCACATTCCAGCATCAAAGGACATGCCGCCAGCCACTCCGAAATATTACCTTTAAAAATAATTATATTATTATCAAGAAAAAATACTCTAAATGCCGCGTTCACAACAGTATGTTTCTTTGTAATTTATTAGAAATTTAAATATTTTTTCTAAAAATATTAATATAACATTATTTATATTTGAGAATGAAAATTAAATTTAACAACTCGCAAGGAAAGTGATTCCATTTATTTGCACGTGAGGGTATTTTAATTTTCCCGCCTTTGAATACTCATCGCCCCCTACTCAATTATCGCCCCCAGGTTGGGAACCACTGTCCTAGAACAAGCTTTCAAGCGTATTTTAAGGTCAAGTTTGTTTTTTAAATGGAAACGTATATTTTTCTTTACATTGTCTAAATCCACAAAAAAAAAAACTGAACAACTTTCATAAGAACTATTTTTTATACGACATATCAAATCAAATCAAATAAACAAAATACTAAATCAATTAGATCTCAAAAAAATCCAAATAATAATTATTCTTAACAATTATTCAACTTAATTATCAAATATTTAATTTAATAATAGTAATAATTTTCCGACTAGGTTCTGTAACATTCCAGAGTTTATCTCAATTCTTTTCTGGATGAAACATCTTTCTTCAACAAAAAAATGCTCCATTTTTATTATGGTAATACAATATAACTATCTACAGAATTGACACGAGAAATAAAATTTTTTAAGCTCAGGAATTATAAATATAGATCTATTAAGTAGAAAATAATCTCTTAAATCTGTGTATAATGAAGTTCTAATATCATTAAAAACACTTATTTTCATTGTTGTGACTCTTCAATTTAATAATTATTTATTTAATCATTATTATTTGATAATTAAATTGAATAATTGTTAAAAACAATTATTAAGATTTTTTTGAGATCTAATTGATTGTCGTATATAAAAAAGTCGTTCAGTTTTTTTCTAAATCCAGAATATGTACAGAAACATAGGTTTCTATTTAAAAACAGAACTTGACCTTAAAATACCCTTGAAAGCTTGTTCTAGGTCGACAAACACTAGCGTAGTTTAGTTTCCCCCTTGATATAAATAAACTTTTATTTGAAACTTTTTTTCATAAAATGCCCTGTTTTTGAGTTAGAAGACTATCTCATGATAAAAAACTTCACCGGTATATTAAATTTGAAAACGATGAGATTTTTCCTGAAATATAATAGGAGAGGGGGTAAAATACCCGAGACTGCCCCCCCCCCCTGGGGGAGGGGCACCGCCCTCGAAGCTCGCAGGATATAAAAAAAAATATAAGGAAATATGTTTGAAAAGTTCGTGTTAAATTCAATTTAAAATGTTTTTATTTCATATTAATATTATTATATTGACTAAATTAAATAGGATAATAAATCTATTAGAATTAAAATATATACATTCCGATCACTTTCCTGCGAAAAATTTACTTAGAAAATCTTTAGGTTGAGGTTCTTCACTTTCTTTGAAATAGGACATTATATGTCCTTTTTGTTTCCAAATTTCTACAGTTTCTTTAAGTTCCATTTGTCCCTAAAATATAGAAAATGTTAATAAAATGTTAATGACACATTAAATTTGAATAGGTATACTTTTTCTTGCCGATAGTTGTTGATTATTAAGGGAAAATCAACGAGATTGTCATTTGCATGAAAGAAATAGACATATACTATATATATATATCGTGTAACAGTGGATAGGCCAGTTTACAACGGTCCAGAAGCTAAACATTTTTTTTAATAAAAGTCATAATTTTCGAGTTATAGGCATTTTTTTGAAAATGGTGACAATCTCTACCCTTTTTTTTTTTTTTTTTTTTTAATGCAATCGAATGCAAGAAGGGGTGCACCAGTAAAGGTGTAGCCCCTATGGATCTCGAAAGACCCTTGCATTACCGAAGAGAAGGGAAAGTTGATTAAGTGAGAGGGTGTAGACGTAGGTGTCTATGCACCCTGGTTTTGAAGGTTTGAAGATCATAGGTGCTGGGAAAGATAGAGGCTGGGAGAGAGTTCCAGTTCCTTGAAGTCATGGGGATATATGTATTCGCGAATGAAGTGGTCCGGCACTTTTCCAATTTGACCGCAAAAGAGTGTTGGGAGTCGGCAAAACGTGTGCTGCGTGCAAAGTATGCTTTGGGGGGAATTATTGATTTTATCTCATCAGAGCATCTGCCGTGATAGTATCTATAGAAAAGGGAAAGGGCAGAGACATCTCTTCGATGAGCCAACGAGTCGAGGGAGTCGGTGAGGGTAGAATCGTCAATTAGCCTGACGGCTCGTTTCTGAATTGCATCAAGGGTAGCAAGAGAATATTTTGAGGCTCCTCTCCACAGATGAGAGCAGTATTCGAGATAGGGGCGGATTTGGGCCTTGTAGATGGTGAGAAGTTGTGGGGTTTGTAAAATCGCTTGGACCTGAATAAGAAGCCAATCTTCCTTGCTGCAGATTTCGCCACAGAGGAGATGTGTTCATTCCAAGACAGGTCAGATGCGACCTGCCTTAAATATCAAGATGCTGTGGCTACAAATTTATAATGGGTGAAGTAAAAAGTTCTGAGCCTTTTTCGTTTGATGGCTTTAATGAGCCATATCTCACGATGTATCTGGTCATTCTTTTTTGCGATTTAAAAGTGACATAACGCTTTAAAAAAAAGTGCTTTAACAGTTTTGTGTTTGGTGAAGCCAGTTGTGTGTTAGAGCGTTCCAAAATGGAGGTAAAAAAAGAGAAAATTCGATACATTCTTCGGTGCCACTATGACCACGGGGAAAAAGCGGAGCAGGCGGCCAAAGAAATGTGTGCTGTTTATGGACTCAATACAGTATCGAATGCAACAGCAAAGGGGTGGTTCCAACGATTCCGTTCTGGTAATTTGGACGTCGAAGATGAGACACGCTCTGGTAGGCCAATCGTCGAAAAAGTCGATAAAATCATGGAAATTGTCGGCATGCGTGCACTTATTCCATTGCCCAGGAACTGAAGATTAGCCAGAAATCATCGAAGAGATGTCTCTGCCCTTTCCCTTTTCTATAGATACTATCACGGCAGGTGCTCTGATGAGATAAAATCAATAATTCCCCCCAAAGCATGCTTTGCACGTAGCACGCGTTTTGCCGACTCCCAACACTCTTTCGCGGTCAAACTGGAAAAGTGCCGGACCACTTCATTCGCCAATACATATATCCCCATGACTTCAAGGAACTGGAACTCCCTCCCAGCCTCCATCTTTCCCAGCACTTATAATCTTCAAACCTTCAAAACCGGAGTGCATAGACACCTACGTCTACACCCTCTCACTTAATCAACTTTCCCTTCTCTTCGGTAATGCAAGGGTCTTTCGAGATCCATAGGAGCTGCATCTTTACTGGCGCACCCCTTCTTGCATTCGATTGCATTAAAAAAAAAAAAAAAAAAAACCTTTTGGAACCAAGGCTGGTCTCAAGAAGAAGCTCGATGTATGGATGCCACACGAATTGACGGAAAAGAAACTTTTGGACCGAATTGAAGCCTGCGATTTTTTGCTGAAACGGTGGCGATGGCGATGAAAAATGGGTCACCTGCGAGAATAACAGGCAAAAAAGATCTTGGTCCAAGCGCGGTGAGCCGGCCCAAACGATCGCCAAGCCCGGATTAACACCCAAGATGGTTTTACTGTGTGTTTGGTGGGATTGGAAGAGAATCATCCACTAAGAGCTGCTCCCATTGGGCCAATTCGGACCTATACTGTCAACAACTGACCAGATTGAAGCAGGCGATCGAGGAGAAGCGGCCAGAATTGGCCAATATGAAGTGTATTGTGTTCCATTAATTGGACGCACAGATCTTTATAAACGCACCAGAAGCTCCGAGAGCTTGGATGGGAAGTTATATCGTACCAATATAGCCCAGACCTGCCACCAAGCGATTATCACATTTTCAAGCATTTGCAAAATTTCCTTGATGGCACAAAACTGGCCTCAAGAGTGGCTTGTGTAAATGAGCTGGTCAAGTTTTTCACCAATAGGGACGATGAATTTTTCAATCGCGGAATTATAAGATTGCCTTCAAAAAGTACAAAAGTTATCGAACAAAACGGTCCATATTTGATCTAAATCGAAAAATTCTAACTTGGTTAATTTTATCGTCGAAATAAGGAGAAAAAAGGTTCAGAACTTTTTATTTCACCTAGTATATTTTACTTTACTATTCAGTGTATGGTCAAGTATTGTAATCGTGCATGAAAAAAGTGTTTTTATTGCTTCTTTTTTCGAAATATCTCAAAAATGGCTGAAAGGCATATCAAAATTCAAAAATTTTTATTTTTCACTCCACCCAACTATCTATCCCCTTTTCATGGTTTATCGTTGTGATAGATAATAGACATCCCAGACATCATGTATAAATATAAATATATATTATACTAATTGAATGTAATGGAAGGCAGCCCATGGGTAGTGAGGAAAGAAAAAATTAACACATATCAAATAAGGTGTAATTTATTGGAATCCTTCCTCCTTTCCTTTCAAACCGACGTTTCGGAGGATTTTTCCTCCTTCTTCAGGTCGTTTCAAAGGGTCAATGAATGAAACAAATAAAATGTTTATTTCTTCTCTCCACAGTAGTGTTCAAAACTTTCTTCTTTTTTATCAAAGGAATAGAAAAACAATTTTTTTCCTCCTTTTCTTAATTTCTATGCCTTTGATAAAAGAAGAAAGTTTTGATGGAGAGAAGAAATAAATATTTTATTTGTTTCGATTCATTGACCCTTTGAAACCCTGAAGAAGGAGGGAAAAATTCTCCGAAACGTCGCACAGTGTGTAATTTTCATGATCTAGAGGGACAAAAGTCAAATTCTACATTAGTCTACTCCGGAAAAAAAGTTATTTATATTCAAAGAAAATAAACCATATTACCTACCACTAAGGTTTATTTTCCAAAAACTTGCACCAGACAACAAAAAATGGGTCCGAACATCCGGCTATCTGAGTTGCATCGACCAAGCGCTCAAAGCGAACTCGTCATTCGGCTGAGTTTGCTTGATGAATAAACTGTGTTCCTGTGAGCTATTAGTAATTGTGTGTTGTTATTGTGTTTTTGGGAGTTTTGAGGTAAGTTTCCATATTTTGTTTTCTTAATATGTTTTAAAACTTAATCACGAGCAGCATTTGAACAGAGAGAGTTTAATTTTTAATCAAAATACTACTAAGTCAATTTGTACTTGAGTTTTAGTACATTATTCCGAAATATTCCGGTCTCTTATTATATTTATTCGAAAGAACTACTTATTAGCTACTGAAAAAACGTCCATTTGTTTGCGCATATTTGCGCAACTGATAGAATTTCTTTTTTTTCAGAATGGCTTCGCAAATTCCGCGGAGAAAATTTTTCGACGTTTGGTTTGCTAACGCAAAAGAAAAAGAACGGATGCTTTATTACGTCACATATTGCAAGAACTTGGTAACCCGTACTTTTCGGATGACGTTATAAGAAGTTTAAAAGGGACCATCAGAAATTCTTGTCGAAAAATAGAAGAAAAATGGTCGAAGTCGGACAGACACCGAGATCGTTTCCTAAACACAAATTCTGCGTGGTTAGAAGGAAATCTATCGCTACCTGATATTGTCACTGAAGCGCTCAAAGTTGTGTCACTACCTGGAACCAGTTCGGGTTCGTTCGGAAGACCGAAAAAGACTTCGAATGCTCGAGCACCAAAACAAAAAGACGGCGAATTCAACATCTTCTTAAAACATCGACACTGGAAGAGATATCGATGGCAACCGAAGTACAACTTCGTAAGGAAGGAAAAAAGGATTCAGCTGCAATTATAAAAGAACTTTGTCACTTTTCGCCTAGAAGAGGTACTGTTATGAAGAAAGCGCGGCAGTGTTTAGAGAGCACAAAACCAGTTGGACTTTCGGCAGATCAAGCTCTCGCATTAATGATCGATGCGAATCTCTCGACACACCAATATCATACTATACGGGACCAAGTTAAAGGAATTAACAAACAATTGTATCCACCTTACTATAGAGTTAAAGCGGCAAAACAATTATGCTACCCTAGTGGCATTAATGTCACAGAAACGCACGCCGAAATTGAGTTGCAAAGTCTAATGGATCACACGATCATACGATTATGTAAATTGCAAGAAGATGTACTGAAGACTATAACTAACTTGGAAGGTCTAGATATAATTGTGAAATGGGGTTGTGATGGAGCAGAACAAAATAAGTACAAGCAAAAGTTTTCTGAAGAACATTGTAGTGATGAAAGTTTATTCAGCATATCGATGGTGCCTATTCAAATGAATTCAATAAATGACCAGAGCGTTAAAAATATTGTGTGGCAAAACCCTTCCCTTCCCTTTTAAATTCAGAGAATTATTTACGCGAAAGACATCAAGAGTGGACACGAATACAGACTTAATAAATAGGTTACTTATAACTTCAGACCCCTACATTGCAAGCCTACGTGGTGCTCCTAAAACTAGACGTGGCAAAATGACTACTGAAGTCTGTGAGCTTCTGGAAATGAGAACTGACACTGAATACGAAGGAATTCAGTCAGAACAATCAGATTCTGAAGAATCTGATACCCATAGCGAGTTTGAAGAATCTCATTGTTCGGACTGAATTCCTACGAATTCAGTGTTAGGAATTATCATTTGTATTCGATTATTTAAACTGTTAGTATTATTATTATTATTATTTATTATTTAAACTAATCTCCCTAGTTAATAAATCGTTTTCTTATAAGTTCAAATAATTGTTTCTTTTTCTTTGTGTATTGTCATGTTTTTGTTATATATTATGTATATAATGTTGCAATATATGTCTGAAACCTTGAAAACGTCTTTAAATTTCATCCAATACATTTTATCGCATAGCAAACTTGTATAGTTTGGGCTTAAGACTTTTGTCCCTCTAGATTATGAAAATTACGCACTGTGCGGTGGTGAAATCGTGACGTTTATCAAGTGTTCTTTTAAGAAGTTTCTGATGAATAAATAAAATAATCCAAAGATTATTCTTTGGGAAAATCTCAAAAGACAGTCAGGACAATTATAAGATCTCTCTCATGTATGTAACTTTAAATGCCTTGTGAGACACAGGCAAAAGGTCTTTCTCCGGAATGGATCTGTAAATGACGATTAAGACCGGTCTTCTGTGCAAATTCCAACGGACACTGACTACATTTAAAAGGTCTGTCTCCTGTATGTGTCCTTAAATGATTTGTGAGATGAGATTTTTGAGAGAAACTTTTTTCGCAATGGGCACAGGCAAAAGGTCTTTCTCCTGTATGTGTCCTTAAATGCGTTTTGAGAGTATATTTAAGTGAGAAGCTTTTTTCACAATGGGCACAGGCAAAAGGTCTTTCTCCGGAATGGACCTGTAAATGACGATTAAGACCGCTCTTCTGTGCAAATCTCAACGGACACTGACTACATTTAAAAGGTTTGTCTCCTGTATGTATTCTTAAATGCGATTTGAGAAAAGATTTAAGTGAGAAGCTTTTTTCACAATGGGCACAGGCAAAAGGTCTTTCTCCGGAATGGATCTGTAAATGATTATTAAGACTGGTCTTGTGTGCAAATCTCAACGGACACTGACTACATTTAAAAGGTCTTTCTCCAGAATGTACCCGCAAATGACTATCAAGATGCTGCTTGAGGTAAAATCCCTTGGAACACACACTACATTTAAAAGGTTTGTCTCCTGTATGTATTCTTAAATGCGTTGAGAGAGTAGATTTTTGTGAGAAACGTTTTGCACACTGGTCACAGGCAAAGAGTCTTTCTCCGGAATGGATCTGTAAATGACGATTAAGACTGCTCGTGTGTGCAAATCTCATCGGACACTGACTACATTTAAAAGGTTTGTCTCCTGTATGTATTCTTAAATGAGTTGTGAGATTACATTTAAGAGAGAAACGTTTTTTACAATGGGGACACACAAATGGCCTTTCATCTGAATGTTCCAGCAAATGTTTATTGAGATCTGCTTTTGAAGTGAGTTGACCTGAATGAATTACAAAATTTTAAATCATTTTCAAAATGGATTTCCCTGCATATTAAGAATTAAATTTACCTTTTTTTGATGCAGTAATATTTAACTGATTTTTTAATAGGCTATATATTTTCAGGTTAAAGCATTTCTTTTGATGGTTTTCTAGAAATGCTTCGCTTATAAAGATCATACTGCAATAGCAACATGGATGAAGTGGCCCTGAAATAAATCTCAATTTAATTGGTATTTTCTTGAATCCTTATCTAAGATTTATAATTTAATAAAAAAAATCAACTAATTTTACATTAATATGACAGTTATAATAAATATTTTCTAGATATGAATTAATGCTTAATATCGTGAGAAAATTTAATATTATAATGGGGGTATTCATCTTAATATACCGGTGAGTTTTTTTTATCTTGAGACAGTCTTATAACTTAAAAACAATGCATTAATGAGCAAAACTTTCAAATAAAAGTTTATTTATATCAAGAGGGAAACTAAACTACACTATTGTTTGTCGACATAGAACAAGCTTTCAAGGGTATTTCAAGAACAAGTTCTGTTTTTTAAATAGAACCATATATTTTTCTTTAGGTCTACTTATTCTATTTAAAAAACTTAACAACTTTTATTAGAACTATTATTTCATACGACATCAATTAAACAAAATATTAAATCAATTATATCTGAAAAATCTTAATAATTATTTTTAACAATTATTTAACTTAATTATCAAATAATAATGATTAAATAATTCATTATTAAATAAATAATTATTAAATCAAAAAGTCACAATAATGAAAATAAGTGTTTATAATGATATTAAAACTTCATTATACACAGATTTAAGAGATTATTTTCTGCTTAATAGAACTAGTTGAAATTCTTGAGTTTAAAAAAGTTTTTTTTCTCGTGTCACTCCAGTAGATAGTTAAATATTGTATTACCATAATATAAATGTAGCATTTTTTGTTGAAGGCGGAATTGAAATTATCTTAATTTATAGTGAATGTGGAAGAAATGTTATGGGGCTGCCATTGAAATGGATGCCGAGCGTTTTCCTGATAGGAATATACCCTTTAAAGCTTCATTTTATTGTGTTTTAAATCTGTTAAAAAAAAAAGGAAATGTAAAGGCTCGAAGAAACTGAAACGGACCGAAATAAGGAAATTGGAACTGAAATTCATCCAGAACACATACGATACACTCTGGAATGTCACAGAACAGTGTCGCAAAAATATTAAACTATTTATTTATTTGATCATTATTATTTGATAATTAGGGTAAATAATTGTTGGAAAGGATTTTTTGGAGATCTAATTAATTTAATATTTTGTTTAATTGATGTCGTATAAAAAATAGTTCTACTAAAAGTTGTTCAGTTTTTTAAATAGAATAAGTAGACGAAAAGTAAAATATAGGGTTCCATTTAAAAAACAGAACTTGACCCTAAAATACCCTTGAAAGCTTGTTCTACGTCGACATACAATAATGTAGTTTAGTTTCCCCCTTGATATAAATAAACTTTTATTTGAAAATTTTGCTCATATAATGCACTGTTTTTGAGTTATAAGACTTTGTTAGCCTCCGTGGTGTAATGGTCAGAGTAACTGACTGGCAACCCGGAGGTCTCGGGTTCGATTCCCGGCTATACCCAGACATTTTTTCTGTAAGTATAGGGTCTGGTAATAAAAATTAAGTGGGAGATAAATTTAACCAAATTTATCGCGCGGAGAATTTACCACTGCTCGAAGCCCCTAAAACCTTAGTAAATCGGATATTGAAATGTATCTAAGTTTCTGAGATTGGCTCGTGATCCCGGCTTCTTTTCCTTCTGCTCTGTTCTTTTCACGATTGAGGGGCCAGCCCATACAGGCCTTTAGGGGATCCACCTTCTGGTGTATCTCCTTCTCTCATCAATATCATTAAAAAAAAAAAAAAAAAAAAAAACTGTCTCAAGATAAAAAACTCACCGGGTATATACCGGTCTTATAAATCAAAAATAGTGCATTATATGGAAAAAAGTTTCAAATAAAAGTTTGTTTATATGGAAGCGGAAACTAAACTACGCTATTGTTTGTCGATCTAGAACAAGCTTTCAAGGGTATTTTATGGTCAACTTCTGTTTTTTAAATAGAAACCTATATTTTTCTTTACATTGCGTAAATTTACAAAAAAAGCTGAACAACTTTCATTAGAACTATTTTTTTATACGACATCAAATAAACAAAATATTAAATCAATTGGATCTAAAAAAAAATTCAAGTAATAATATTCAGTAATATTCAAGTAAAATTCAAGTAATAATATTCAGTAATATTCAAGTAAAATTCAAGTAATAATATTCAGTAATATTCAAGTAATAAATATTTTTAGCAATTATTCAACTTAATAATCTATATATATAAAAGCCATTGTCAGACAGAACCCGTGGCGCAGCAAGGAACATGTGGGAGAAAAAGCAACTAATATTCAATGACAGTTGTTAGATTGTCAAATTTTACAAATAAAACATATCTATTCTCTATATTATTTATCTATAATATCTCTATATATTAATATATTTCTCTATATAGCTTAGAATATTAGATTTACGGCGTGTCTCATTTGAAATTTTAGTAGACAAATTTATTAATTTTAAATATATTATATATTAATATATATTTCATTTTTTGGAAATAATTCATACCGCGAAAATTAATTTTTTTTTTGAATTTAAGAAAAATATAAATTCTTAAAATTTTAGTAGACAAATTAATTTTAAAAAATATATATATTATATATATTTAATTAATAATATAAGTTTTAATGAGATATGATTTAATGGGATAATGAGATTAATTCTTAATTTATTACTGCGCGGATCATTTAAAATTTTAGTAGATAAATTAATTTTAAAATTATTATATATAATTAATTTAGACACTTTTTAGATAAATTTAAATATTGAAATGTATTATTAAAAAAGAAATAGGTTTCCAACCGATTGGGAATTTCGAGAGAAATGGTTGCATGCTCTAATAAAGTATTTATAAAGCATTTAATGATATTTTTTCATCTTTCTTTGATCAATATTCATTATTCAAAAAAATATTTTTTCCAAAACATATAATTACGGACAGCTAATAATCACATCTCGAGACACTGCCCGCCAGGGCCACCAGCCCGGAGGGCCGGGCGTGCTTTAGGCACACCAGGTACTGCTCGTTATCAAATAATAATGATCAAATATTTCATTATTAAATAAATAATTTAATAATTTTCCGACTATGTTCTGAGACATTCCAGAGAGTATCGCATGTCTTCTGGATGAATTCCAATTCCCTTATTTTTTTTAAACATATTTACAAGACGATAAAATTAAGCTTGTGAGGGCGTATTCCTATCAGGAAGACGCTCGCCATCCATTTCAATGACAACCCCATAACACTTCTTCCACATTCACCATAAATTAAGACCATTTCAATTGTCTTAAAAAAAATACTCCATTTTTATTATAGTAATACTATAGGAAATGATTGAGATGATGAATGATTTTTAATATGATTGGCTCGAAGGGTTAGTTGGAAGGAGATTTGCCGGGCTTGGATGGGAGGTGATCTTCAGAGATGATAATCTCTATTGGCGGCCTTTGAGCCAGTTTAAAATGCTATTTAAATAAAAATTCGCACTAGGCGGTTGAAACTATGCTTTTAACAAAATAACGGCACAATGCCCGCATTTATTGCTTCTTCTTTTCAGAACGTGTATACAAATCACTTCTTCAAAACAAGCCGTTTCGTTCCAACTCACAACTGACAAATGACAACTGCCGGCTGGATAACAATAACTGCACTCGCTTCGAGGAGCTGGCTTCTTTTATAACCCAATTAGCTCTAATTAGCAATTAAGCAGATTGGTTAATTCTTCACGCGTTTTACGTGACGTATGGATAATTTTTCCCGCGTCGATCCTTTTATAAAAGGGGCGTGTCCTTGCTGCTCACCTGTCATTTTATCGAAGGACTCTGACGGGCAAACGTCTTTCTCAAGGCGAAAATGAATCCCTATTTTCAAAAGCACTTTACAGCGAAAGAGCGGAGAATGAAATCCCACAATACAATATAGCTATCTACTGGATTGACACGAGAAATAAACTTTTTTAAACTCAAGAATTTTAAAAAGATCAATTAAGTAGAAAATAATCTCTTAAATCTGAGTATAACGAAGTTTTAATATCAATATAAACACTTATTTTCATTGTTGTGACTATACAATTTAATAAATATTGATTTAATAATTAATTATTTAATCAGTCGGATTTTTCTGAAAATTTAGGACCTTACATTTTCTTACCTGTTTTATCTATCTAAAAAAAATATAGTTGCTGCGACTTTTCGATGGAAGCCGAAACGTCGCAAGGCTGGAAATATTTTAGATCGATAGAACAGATAAGAAAATGTAAGGTGCTAAATTTTCAGAAAAATCCGACTTTCCGTTTTACATAAAACGGATAACGTCCCATCGACCGTGAATCACCCTGAATATAAGCTCATTTTTTTACTCATGATAAATTATTTTGAATCATCCGCTGTGTGACGTCACCAAAATTTTCCTGGATGGGAGCGGTTCCCGCCATTTTGCTTCTGTATACGAACCGCCAGAGAGCTCTGTAACTCGTATACGCT
Organism: Forficula auricularia; assembly: GCA_024734495.1. NCBI lineage: Eukaryota > Metazoa > Arthropoda > Insecta > Dermaptera > Forficulidae > Forficula > Forficula auricularia. The sequence continues at coordinate 3,497,827 of JALMQS010000136.1, forward strand.
AAAATACATAGGGCCCTTATGGAGCCTTCCTCTCTATATACTCTATGCTCTATATATTTCAACCATATCTAAAAAAAAAAAAAAAATTTCGTTTTTTGAAAATAAACAAAATGTTTACCTTAGCAACGCAGAGATATCCTTATTTCTGCCTAATTTCAAATCCAACCCTTGTTTTTCTTATCTCTAAATGAAAGGACGAGTTACAAAACTCCTCTGCCCAAAAGGGACAAAAAAAGAACTATTAAAATATTGGCAAATAGTTGTAAATTTATAAGCCAATTTTTTATTTACCTAACAGCTAAAAGAATAATTAACAGAATTAATTAATTAACAGAATTTTAATTGATTAATTCAATTAAAAGTAAAATGAAACAACATGCAATAATGAATAAATAATATTATTATTAAAATTAAAAATTATTTCAAATGCAATGTATTAAAGAGAGAAAGAAAGCCAATTAAAATTAATAAATCTATGAATGTCCCTCATAGAGAGATAAATAGCTAATATATTGTGATAAATATATAATACAAATAGATATTAATTACTCTCTAAATGTGATATTTTAAATTATTTGATAAATTAAACATAACCTACTAACCTTTATGAATAGGATAATTGTTTGGATTGTTTAGAATTTTATTGATATCAACAATTCTAAATGTACCCATTATGATTATTTATATATATATATATTGAAAAAAACTTATTTAAATAATCGAAAAAAGTAATTATTCAATTATTAATAGGTATCAAAAGACAGACGATAGCAGAGAGTTGAGTTATCAAGGAAGCGAAATAAGATGAGAAAGAGGGAAACCCGAAGGTTGCCGAACGGCTCCGAGCGATCCCGAATCCAATAGAGGAAAGATTTAAATATTGATTTCAATTTATATCACTAATAATTTTGCAGACTAAAATAGATATTCAATTATATTTAATTTAAGGGGTGATTTTTCAGCAAAAATTAACGGGGGTCTTTCATATAATTTTTTGTTCAAAATCCATTTTCCCCTCCAAGTTTAAACCCTCTAAAGTTAGGGCTGAATGCTAGATTTGACTATAATTTGGAGGGAAAGGGATTTTTAACAAAAAATTATATGAAAGACACCCGTTAATTTTTGCTGAAAAATCACCCCTTTAGAAACGCCCTGTATAATGCGCCTGCTAGTCAGAGAACTTTAAAACGACATCGTTATCACTCCTTCAGAAAAATTCTTCTCTATTCAACGACGGTTTACAGCTAAAGTATTAGAGATACAAAAGTAATGTTAATATGCTTTTCTTATAGGAAATTTAATAAACTATATTTTTTATCTGGACAATTTTTTAGTATCAGTGTTAGTTGCCGAGATATAGGCAAACGCAACTGAAAAAGTATACCTTTTTTCATAGAATGCCGCCCTTCGAGCGCAACAGATTTTGACTTTTAGTATGTTCAATGGGAAGTCGTATTAAGCATGTATACAGAAATTCAGATCTTTACCGATTCAGGTTTTTATTTGTCGAAAATTGGTCGAATTTGACTGGACTATTAACCCATATCCTCCCAACGCCAAAGTCTATTTTTCATTATTGTTGTTTACTTAACTATGGAATTCACAGATAGATAGGGTCTCCCTCTGGGGGGAGCGGGGGTTCTGATCCCCTAAACTCCCCCCCCCCCCGTGTATATGTCACTGGATATACTACACGATTATTATTCTTGAGGTGGGGGACGTCAAAATATTGTTCGCTTACACGTAAAAAAATGTCTAGAATCGACCCTTAAAACAGGTGGTTTATTTTAGAAAAAAAAAAGCCCCCCCCCCCTCACAAGAGATCAGTAGACAAATGATGGCGAGAAGTTATTAGAGAATAAATCAGGAGAGATTTCTCATGCAAACTGAAAGACAGTCCTTGGATTTGTTGAACTGGAGGACTGATCTGAAAACTCCGTAGGAAATCAAATTAATTAAACATTCCTTCCATTAGAGAGTGCGTGGTCAAATATTACAACACTTTAAGAAAACTCCAACTAAATTAAATTAATATAATCATTTTAAGTATATTAATAAAAACAAAACAAGAAATTGATATTTGTTTTCAAAAAGTGTTAGGGAAATAGATATATAGATGTATAGCATTCTATATAGTTGATTAAGATTTTTGTTGCTTCTCTCTTGATGGTAGTTGAGACAATGTTAAAAATCTCTGTGACCGCCTAATTTGGAGTTTCTGCTAAACCAGTGATGACAATATTATTTACGACAGATAAGCTTTTTATGTGGATCACTTCCTCTTTCAGTCTGATATTTTCAGACTTGAGAGAAGAAATATCCTTTTTTAGGCCATCAAGTTCCTTCCTGTAGCCTGCCATTTCACCTTTTAGATCAGGGGTCTCCAAACTACGGCCCGAGGGCCACATCCGGCCCGCGGACAGATTTTGTCCGACCCGCGGAGAGCTAGCATACTTGAAAACTCCTTTTAGAAAACATATTTTTTATAGCAAATTAAATTTAGTTTACTGAAGTATTCTAATTTTATGTTGAATAATTATTAATATGACATCTACATTGATATGGTCATGGGCTAACTACTCATAACATTGTTGTAGTCTTATTGTTATTGTTTTTGTGATAAGTTGGATAAAGAAACACAGAATTGTAATGAGTAAAGACATGTATAATATGCAGAAAATTTAACTTCAGTATATAATAACTAACAAATTATTGAAATTAATCCAACTAACATTTTATACATTTTAAATAAAAACATAACTTATAACAAGCATAATGACATATGAAATACTAATGAGATTTATGTAATTGAGATTTTCCACTGACAATAGTTTGTAGTTGTGGACTAATTTTACTTGTACCAATTATTAAAAGAGATTTAAGATGCTCATCAGTTAATTTAGATCTGTAAACATTTTTTGTGTACTTCATTTTGGAGAAGGTCTTCTCACACAAATAAGTAGTACCAAAAACAGAAAACAGCCCACGAGTAAATTTATGCAAATTATCAAATTGTGTCAGTGGAAGACTCTTTCTTCGCTTCTTTTCCATACTACTAAATCACACACAAAAGCAACAATTCAAATCAAAATACTGTTACAAAGATGTCTTAAACTTAAACACGCACAAACACGTTTTAAGGAGGTACGCACTATTTTATTTCACAACAGTGTCATAGGAACTGACTTGTGGTTGCGCCACTAGCCTTCTTATATATTCCAATTACTGCCATCTAGAAGTGAGTGGAAGACACCAGAACTTTCTCGAACCAACGAGATTATTCTGTACGTGCTATTAGCGCCATCTGTTAGCGATAGAAGGTACTACCTATTTCCGCTTGTGTCCACCAGATGTCGTGTCACGTTACTCCTCATGGCTCGTACTCTACGACTAATCTAGAAATTACAAATAATGACAGGAAAATTAATAATAGTGTTGCCGTTTTGCGGACTTTAGTCCGATTTGCAGCCTTTTTTAAACGTTGCGTACTTTTTCGGACTTTTTTTCATCAGTGGACTATTTCACTTTTTACCACCGGCAACAATGATAATATGGTTTTGGCCCTCGGAACTTACTGGAGTAATCAGTATGGCCCTAAGGCTGGAAAGTTTGGAGACCCCTGTTTTAGATCATCAAATTCCTTTGAAATAAATTCGACTGATGCCCGGATGTTTTATTTAAGAGCTCCCCCCCCATCCCTTTAATTTTGGGTTCGATTTCACCCAAAATCTAATCAACTCTTAATTTCAATTTTGTTTTGATATTCACACTATAGTTTTTGAGCTAGAGAACGTATACAAAATTTGGTAACGTATACTCAAGAGACATTTTAACAAAACAATTAATATCTGGTAAAATATACTTTTTATATGTTCATTTAATAATAAATTTTTGTAGACCAAAACGACATAATTTTGCTCAATTATTTTTTTAAAAATAGTTTCAGCCGTTTTTCAAATTTTTAGAAAAAACAAATACTTTTTTCATGCAGGATTACAATACTTGACCTCTAAGGTAAAGAAATCATCCATTCCATCTCAGATCTAATAGATGACACCTTTTTGTAATTTTCTTAGAAATTTAAATTCCATTTCTATCGGCCACTTGAACTTGTATATTAATAATAAAAAAACACTTGTATTAACATATTTGAAGATTTCCATATTCATTTCCCATTTTTTCCGGGAAATTGAGAATAAATCTTTTAATGTCAATTTTGAATATTCTAATTTTTTTTTGTTAGGTGGATCAGCGTTTCTCAACCGTTTCTTTACCGTAGTCAGATAGAAATAAAAACTATTTTACATGAACAGGTACAATTGGTGGGAGGTTAATTAAATATAAAAATTATTTTTATAAAAAAAAATAACACCGACTACAAAAAAATTAAATGCAACAAATAAAATAATAATAATTTAAAAATCAAATAAAATACACTAAAAGGTATAAAATAATTATCTAATTTAGTTACAACTAAACGACGAAATATTTATATGAAATTGCTTTTTGAAGTCGGTGCTAAACATATACATTTTATGAATCGAACTCGACGGATCTTACTTAGTACGTTTGGCGGGTACGCTCGCTTATATAGTGTGTTTGGCACCGACTTCAAAAAGTGATTCCATATAAATACTATATTTCGTCGTTTAGTTGTAACTAAATTAGATAATTATTTTATACGTCTTAGTGCATTTTATTTTATTTTTAAGTTATTATTATTTTGTTTGTTGCATTTAATTTTTTTGAATTCGGTTTTATTTGTTTTTATAAAAATTATTTTTATTTTTGTCTTTTTAGTGATGTTATTAATAGTGACTTAATATAATACCTTGCATGCATCTCGTAAGAGAAAGCGTCGGGAGAATGAATCAGAAAATGATAATAAAATTCAATTCATAAATATAGAAATTCTCTCGAAACGTTTGCGGGTTTTAAATTATTGTTTTAAGATTTTTTTCATAAAAGATTTTATTAATTATAATTTCGATTATTTGCTCATAAGAATTGGAGATTTACGTTATTTCCTCATTGATCATATCATCAGAACTTGACCAAATTGATAT